>SJYC01030562.1:0-39231 GCA_006408675.1 Madoqua kirkii
GATTGCCTATTCTGAAAATGGTGTAATATGCACTCTGTTTCTCAATAAATGCATCATTTTAGTAAATATTTCTAATTTCAATGTCAATAATATGGAAATGCTAATAATGATAACTGAAATGTTTGTATCTTAAATCACCTTTTCAGAACTTGACTGACATCAGCCTTTTAATCTTTAACTTTATAATCTTTAGTGTATGAAGTCTCTCTCTCTCTCTGGTGATCTTTGTTCTCAATAGATGTATTAGCCTTAAAATGTTAATAAATAACAGCTTATGCACACAAAAAGCATATATTAGCCTTAAGTACCTCTTTAAAATATCTTCATTTCTTTAAATGGAGGAAATACAGTTTGTTCAACAAGAGGTTCTGGGAGAACACAGTAGCTTCAAGTGAAAATATGAAACAGAACTTTCAGTTCTATTTCAGAACTGTTCACTCTCTAAGTTATATCCACTACTTTGTAACCCCCTAAAACTGTAGCTCACCAGGCTCCACTGTCCCCCACTGTCTCCCAGAGTTTGCTCCAATTCATATTGAGTCAGTGATAATATCTAACCATTTCTTCTGCTGCTCCCTTCTCCTTTCACCTTCAATCTATCCCAGCATTAAGGTATTTTCCAGTGAGTTGGTTCTTTGCATCAGGTGGCCAAAGTACTGTAGCTTTATCTTCAGCAACAGTCCTTCCAATATTCAGAATTAATTTCCCTTAGGATTGACTGCTTTGATACACATGAATAAACTCAGAATGGGTTAATGACCTAAATGTGAGACTATATACTATAAAACTCTTAGATGAAAACATAAACAGAACACTCTTTATCATAAATCATAGCAAGATTTTCTTTTTGAGCCTTCTCCTAGATAAAGGAAATTAAAAAAAAAAAACAAGTAGGATCTAATTAAACTCAAAACCTTCTCCACAGCAAAGGAAACTGTAAACAAAAGAGAAAGAAAACCCACAGAATGGGAGGAAATATTTGAAAAAGATGAGACCAACAAGAGAGTTGTCTCCAAAGATTTATAAAGAGCTAATTTGGCTCAATATAAAATAAATAAATAAAGTAAAAAATGAGCAGATGGCCTAAACAGAGGTTTCTTCTAACAAAACATGTGAGTGGCCAAGCAGCACAAGAAAATATTTTTGACGTTAATATTTACTGGAGAAATGCCAATCAAAGCTACAGTGAGATCTAACCTCACACGAGTCAGAATGACCATCATCAAAGCTACTACAAACAGTGAACTCTGGGGAGAGTGGTAGCTCAGCATTGAGACTGCTAACATGTGCATGATCATGCCCTCCTGAAACATGGATTCAGCCCGGGACCAGAGCATGCAGGCCCAGTCACTCAGCGCTTTGTGCAATAAAGTCTATTAAAGTAACAGTGATGGAAAAGGCGTCCAGCAAAGTCACTAGAAGAGACAGGAGAGTGCTTGCCTCCCTCGTTTAAGTGGGACCTTATGTACTTCTCAGCTGGCTACTGAGAACAGATAAAAAGAAGGCCTCAAGGTTGTAAGAGTTCCACCAGACCGTTTTCCAAGGCTCACATCCTGAGATGCTTTGGCACAAGATTACCTGGGGAGAACAGTACTGGTCAATGTCTCAGCAGTATGAATCTTGAGAAACAGGTTCTAGGGCAAGATCTGTTACAATTATAATCATTAACATAAAGCCAAAGAAAAGCATTTCCACCAGTAAGACACTGTGCTGTGTGAACATTATTCCTAGAGAGGCCGTTCTCAGGCAAGATACCTTGTTGCACAAGGTATAAGGAAAGCATGAGTGAGAATGTTCACCTCCTCTTTAAAGGTGACTTGGAGCGCCTAAGCTTTAACTCTCTCAAGAGCATGGAGAAAAGGGAATCTTCCTGCTCTATTCATGGGATATACCCTGGTAAACCACTGTGGAGAACAGGTAAAGTCTCCTTAAATAACAAGAATAAAGCTACCATGTGATCCAACAATCCAACTCCTGGGCATATATTCAGGGAAAAGTGTGGTTCAAAGGATACATGCACCTCCATATTCACTGACAAGTTGTTTGCAACTGTCATGACATTGAAGGAACATAAATGTCCAAGGATAGAGGAATGGATTGAGAAAATGTGTTCAGTTCAGTTCAGTCACTCAGTCGTGTACGACTCTCTGTGACCCCATGAATCACAGCACACCAAGCCTCCCTGTCCATCACCAACTCCAGGAGTTCACTCAGACTCAGATCCATCGAATCCGTGATGCCATCCAGCCATCTCATCCTCTGTCGTCCCCTTCTCCTCCTGCCCCCAATCCTTCCCAGCACCAGAGTCTTTTCCAATAAGTCATCTCTTCACATGAGGTGGCCCAAGTACTGGAGTTTCAGCATTAGCATCATTCCTTGCAAAGAAATCCCAGGGCTGATCTCCTTCAGAATGGAATGGTTGGATCTCCTTGCAGTCCAAGGGAATCTCAAGAGTCTTCTCCAACACCATAGTTCAAGAGCATCAATTCTTCAGTGCTCAGCCTTCTTCACAATCCAACTCTCATATTCATACATGACCACTGGGGAAAAACCATCACCTTGACTAGATGGACCTTTGTTGGCAAAGTAATATCTCTGCTTTTCAATATGCTATCTAGGTTGATCATAACCTTTCTTCCAAGAAGTAAGTGTCCTTTAATTTCATGGCTGCAGTCACCATCTGCAGTAATTTTGGAGCCCCCAAAGAATAAAGACTGACACTGTTTTCACTGTTTCTCTATCTATTTCCCTTGAAGTGATGGGACCAGATGCCATGATCTTCATTTTCTGAAAGTTGAGCTTTAAGCCAACTTTTTCACTCTCCACTTTCACTTTCATCAAGAGGCTTTTTAGTTCCTCTTCACTTTCTGCCATAAGGGTGGTGTCATCTGCATATCTGAGGTTATTGATATTTCTCCCAGCAATCTTGATTCTAGCTTGTGTTTCTTCCAGTCCAGCATTTCTCATGATGTACTCTTCATATAAGTTAAATAAGCAGGGTTACAGTACACAGCCTTGAGTACTCCTTTTCCTATTTGGAACCAATCTATTGTTCCATGTCCAGTTCTAACTGTTGCTTCTTGACCTGCATACATATTTCTCAAGAGGCAGGTCAGGTGGTCTAGTATTCCCATCTCTTTCAGAATTTCCCACAGTTTATAGAATATTACTCAGCCACGAAAAGAACCAAAATACCATGTGCAGTGACATGTAAGGAATTGGAAACTGTCATACTGAGTAAAATAAGTCAGAAAAAGAAAGAGCAGTATCAAATGATATTCGAATCTAAGAAAATGATGCAAATAGTTATTTATAAAACAGAATCACATGTGTAGAAAAAACATAACATGTAACTTGGGGGCTAAGAAGGATGAGGGACTAATTAAGAGACTGGAATTGACACATACACATTGCTATATGTGAAGTAAATAATTACCAGAACCTACTGTATAGAACACAGAACTCAAATGAATACTTGGACATATATAAAAAATTTTTTTCAAAAGAGTTATTGCTGCTATGCAGGAAATAAGTCATATTCAACTCTTTGCAAGCCCATGAACTGCAGGACACCAGGCTTCCTTGTCCTTCACTATCTCTCAAAGTTTGTTCACACTCATGTCCATTGAGTCAATGATGTTAATCAATCATGTCATCATCTATCACTCTCTTCTGCTTTCAATATTCCCCTACATCAAGGTCTTTTCAAATGAGCTAGCTCTTTGTATCAGGTGGCCAAAGTACTGGGGCTTCAGCTTCAGCTTCAGTCCTTCCAATGAATATTCATGGTTGATTTTCTTTAGGATTGACTGGTTTGATTTCTTTGCCATGCAAGAAACTCTCAAGAGACTTCTCCAGCACCACCACTTGAAAGCACCAATTCTTTGGCACTCAGCTTTCTTTATGATCCAACTCTCACATCCGTACATGACTAGTGGAAAAAGTCGTAGATTTTACCATAGGGACCTTTGTCAGCAAAGTGATGTCTCTGCTTTTTAATATGCTGTCTACTTTGTTCATAACTTTTCTTCCAAGAAACAAGCAGCTTCCAATTTAATGGCTGTAGTTATTGGCTGCAGAGATTTTGGAGCCCCCCAAAAATAAAACCTGTCACAGGTTCCACTTTCCCCCATCAATTTGCCATGAAGTGATGGAACCGGTTGCCAGGATTTAATTTTTTGAATGATGAATTTTAGCCAGCTTTTTCACTCTCCTATTTCATCCTCATCAAGAAGCTTTTAAGTTCCTCTTTGTTTTCTGCTGTAAAAGTGGTATCATCTGCATATCTGAGGTTGCTGATATTTCTCCCAGCAATCTTGACTCTATTTGTGAGTCATTCAGCTTGGTATTTGGCATGATGTACTCTGCATAAAAGTTAAAGAAGCAGGGTGACAATATACAGTCTTTACATCCTCCTTTCCCAATCTTGAACCACTCTCTTGCTCCAAGTCTGGTTCCAACAGTTGCTTCCTTTCCTACATACAGTTGTCTCAGAAAACAGGGAAGGTAGTCTGGTATTCCCATCTCTTTAAGAATTTTCCACAGTTTTATTTGATTCACATAGTCAAAGGCTTTAGAGTGGTCAATGAAGCAGATGTAATTCTTTTTTTGGAATTTATTTATTTTTCCTATGATCCAACAGAGGTTGGCAATTGGATCTCTGATCCCTCAGCCCTTTCCAAATGCAGCTTGCACATCTGGAAGTTCTCTGTTCACAAACTGCCGAAGCCTAAGTCGAAGGATTTTGAGCATAATCTTGCTAGCCTGTGAAATGATTGCATTTGCACAGTAGTCTGAACATTCCTTGCCATTTCTCTTTTTCAGAGTGAAAGAAAAACTGACCATTTCCAGTCCTGTGGCTACTAGAAATTTTCCAAATTTGCTGGCATATTGAGTGCAACACTTTCACCATCTTTAACGATTTGAAATAGCTCAGCCTGAATTCCATCAACTCCACTAGCTTTGTCCTTAATAATCTCTTAAGGCCCACTTTTTCCACACTCCAAGATGTCTGACTCTAGGTGAGTGACGACACCATTGTGGTGATCCAGGACATTAAGACCTTTTTAGTATAGTTCTTATGTGTATTCTTGCCACTGCTTCATAATCTCTCTGCTTATGTTATGTCCTTGATATTTCTGGCCTTATTTTGTCCATCTTGACAGGAAGTGTTCTCTTGGTATCCCCAATTTTCTTAAAGATCTCTAGTCTTTCTCATTTTCTTCTATTTCTTTGCATTTCTTACCTTTTCTTGCTATTCTCTGGAACTCTTTATTCAGTTGGGTATCTCTTTCCCTTTCCCTATTGCTTGCATCTCTTGTTTTCCCAGCTATTTTGAAGGTCTCTTTGGACAAGAACTTTGCCTTCTTGCACTGATTGCATGGATCACAGGCTTGTGTAATTCAAGGAAGCTATGAGTCATATCTTGCAGGGCCACCAATGATGGACAAGTCCTGGTGGAGAGTTCTGAAAACGTGGTCCACTGGAGAAGGGAATGGCAAACCACTACAGTGTTCTTGCCTCAAGAACCTCATGAACAGTAAAAAAAACAAAGATGGGATTATATATATGTATGTATGTATCTGATTCACTTTGGTATACACCTGAGGTAATACAATATTGTACATCAACTTTACATTTCAAAAAAATTAAAAATAAGTAAAGAAAATTTTCCATCTAGTATTGTTCTCTGAGTGGAGCACAATGACCCATCTTTGTTTAAATATGGAAATGTTTTGAGGAATACAATGCAAACAGAGTCAAAGTAAAGAAAATCTTAAAAGATAGTTGTCCAAACTTCATAGACAGTATCACATTTCTTTCACTGATTGTTTATGATTTTTTTAGTCTACCCTGCAGTGTACAACAATGCAATAATCCTTAACTTCACAACCTAGCATCAATATTTCAAATATAGATATATATTGAATAATAGAATGAAAGGGTATGAGATGATATGCAAGTGATGACTAAAAGGAACAAAGTCTTAGAAAATGACCACCATTTGCTACTCTGTGTTCAGTTATAGCCTGAGCAAAACAATAGTGTGTAACCAAAATGAGCCTCGGAGGAAAGAATTTCATGGAAAACTGAACGAAAAGAATGAAATTTAAGAGGCTTTAGTTCTGAAGGAGTTGAGGACATCCATCAAACAGCAGAAGGCAAGAGTAGTAAGTGGTTTGACTGGGGAGCTTGACTGTTCTGGGTTGAAAGATGGAATGTGAAGAACTCCTCTTCCTGAAGAAATATCCAGGAAGTAATGCAGGCAAATTCAGACAGGTAACCAAAACTAGTGGGTTTAGAACAATAGAACAATAGTAAACTTCCATAAATAGAGATGTGAAATTTATAATTCAGGAGTTCATTTATTAACCAAACTTCCTGGATTAGAAATGTGAACTCAATCTGTGACTCTTTACCTTAGATTGGGTTATGGTAATTGGATTGACTAAATTTTGGAAGGTTGACTTCAATCCTTGCCATCTAGATGTGTTTACAATTCTTGAAAAATCTAATCATGTGCTACTGTACCTTGGTGCAGGATAGATAACCCTATCATTTTGAGGAAGTAGACCCAGTCTTCAGAGGATATATAAAGCGTCCAGCAAAGATCCAAGCTCATTCTTCTCCACAACCCAGAGCTGTTGCCTTCAGAATTGACTGGACTGTGGAGACTTGAGGGTGTTTGCCATCAGGAAGTAAGCACCTAAACCCTGAACTGAATTTAACAGTTACTTACTGAACAAGAGAGAAGACTGGTATAACAGTACTGAGGTGAATTCTGATCCGGGTACAATGAATTTTTGCTATTTTCAGTTAAAAATAAAACATTAATGGTAATCAAGGAGAGAAAAGCTATTTTTTTTATCTTCTAGTAATATCTATTTTGAAGTCTTGCATCAAACATTTATTCCATATGTGATTTTTAGACAGTAACATTTTACCCACAGTATGTCAAATATCCTCTTTATAAACTGGGGGTAAAAATTAGTGAATATTGCTGAGAATACTAAAATAGTTAATCCATATATCAAAAGCTAATCCAATGCCTAAAAATAAGTTTTCTTGGGGATAGTTTTGACCACCACCTCCTGTACAATGTTATGAACTTCCATCCGTAGTTCTATAGGAACATGGTCAAACAGCTGAGAAAAGAGAATCAAAAGACGCAGAAAAAAAGGAAAGATATATTCATCTGAATGCAGAGCTCCAAAGAATAGCAAGAAGAGACAAGAAAGTTTTCTTAAGTGATCAATGCAAGAAATAAAGGGAAATCATAATGGGAAAAAAAATAGAAATATTCAGGAAATTAGAGCTATCAAGGAACATTTCCTGCAAAGATGGGCACAATAAAGGACAGAAACTGTATGCACCTAACAGAAGCAGAAGATATTAAGAAGAGTTGGCAAGAATACACAGAAGAACTATACAAAAAAATCGTAGTGACTCTAATAGCCATAATGGTGTAACCACTCTCCTAGAGCCAGACATCCTGGAGTGCTTAGTCAAGTGAGCCTGCATCACTGCAAATAAAGCTAGTGGAGGTGATGAAATTCCAGCTGAGCTATTTCAAATCCTAAAAGATAATGCTGTTAAAGTGCTGGTCTCAATATGCCAGAAAATTTGGAAAACTCAGTAGTGGCCACAGGATTGGAAAAGATAAATTTTCATTCCAATTCCAAAGAAAGTCAATGCCAAAAATATCCAAACTACCACACAAATTACCCTCACCTGAAAGGCTAGCAAAGTAATGCTCAAAATTCTCCAAGCCAGGCTTCATGAACTGAGAACATCCAGAGAGGCAAGCTGAATTAGTAAAAGACAAACAAAAGATCAAATTGCCACATGCATTGGATCTTTAGAAAAGGCATGATAATTACAGAAAAATATCTACTTCTGCTTCATTGACTGCCCTAAAGCCATTGACTGTGTGGATCACAGCAAATGGTGAAAAATTCTTAAGGAGATGGGAATAGCAGACCACCTGACCTACCTCCTGAGAAACCTGCATGCAGTTCAAGAGGCAACAATTAGAACCAGACATGGAAAGACTGGTTCAAAATTGCAAAAGGCTTATGTTAGGCCTTATACTGTCACCCTGTTTATTTAACTTATAGGCAGAGTACATCATGTGAAATGCCAGGCTGGATGAAATACAAGTCACAATCAAGATTGCCTGGAGAAACATCACTAACCTTAGATATGTAGATGGCACCACCCTTTTGGCAGAGAGTAAAGAAGGACTAAAGAGGCTCTTGATGAAAGTGAAAGAGGAAAGCGAAAACGCTGGCTTACAACTCAACATTTAGAAAACAAAGATAATGGCATCTGGCCCCATCACTTCATGACATAGAAATAAGGAAACAATGGAAACAGTGGCAGATTTTATTTTCTTGGGCTGCAAAATTACTGCAGATTGTGACTGCAGCCATAAAATTAAAAGACGCTTGCTCGTTGGAAGGAAAGTTATGATCAACTTGGATAGCGTATTAAAAAGCAGAGACATTACTTTGCCAACAAAGGTCCATCTAGTCAAAGCTATGGTTTTCCCACTAGTCAAGTATGGATGTGAGAGTTGGGCCATAAACAAAGCTGAATGCCAAAGAACTGATGCTTTTGAACTGTGGTGTTGGAGAAGACTCTTGAGAGTCCCTTGCACTGAGAGGAGATAAAATCAGTCAATCCTAACAGAAATCAATCCTGAATATTTGATGGAAGGACTTGTGCTAAAACTGAAGCTTCAATATTTTGGGCAACTGATGTGAAGAACTCACTCATTAGTTAAGACTCTGACTCCGGAAAATATTAAAGGCAGGATGAAAAGGGAATGACAGGATGAGATGGTTGGATGGCATCCCAGACTCAGTGGACATGAGTTTGAGCGAGCTCCAAAAGCTAGTGAAGGACAGAGAAGTCTGGCATCCTTCAGTGCATGGATCACAAAAAGTCAGAAACTATTGAGTGACTGGACTGTACTGAAGGAGTGGTGAAGGACCTCGAAGTTGAGAAAATGAAGGCCTAGCCATTGTCCCTGCTACTGATAAGTCACTCAGTCGTATCCGGCTCTGTGGGATCACATAGATAACAGCCCACCAGGCTCCCCCCGCCCCTGGAATTCTCCAGGCAAGAACATTGGAGTGGGTTGCCATTTCCTTCTCCAGTGCATGAAAGTGAAAAGTGAAAGTGAAGTCACTCAGTCGTGTCTGACTCTTAGCGACCCCATGGACTGCAGCCTACTAGGCTCCTCCATCCATGGGATTTTCCAGGCAACAGTACTAGAGTGGGTTTCCATTGCCTTCTCCCACCATTGTCCCTGGAAGGCACTTTTTCTATAATCAGTTTTTTAGGGCTCCCACAACACCCAACCCCACATGAGGTTGCTTAAAACCAGTGTATTCTCTGACACACCTGCAAGCTGGAAATCAAGGTGTTGGCAGGGCCATACTCCTTTCAAAGGCTCTAAAATAATTTGTCTTTGTCTCTTCCAGTGCCAGGTGGCTCCAGACAGTCCTCAAACTATGACATTTAACTTGAATGTCACAGAGATACTAGTTGTTGGGACTTGGACATAATTTGGGGGAGGGTAAGGTGCACATTTTGGAGAAGGGGATGAGAACTCACCCCAGTATTCTTGCCTGGAGCATCCCATAGACAGAGGATCCTGGTGGCTACAGTCCATGGGGTCACAGAGGGTTGTACACGATTGACTCACTAGCACAATACATTAACTCACTACGTCATGAACAGAACAAAAGAATGTTGTCCTAAATTCAAGAGGTCTCAGATTTTTCTGGGGGAAGTAAAAAACCTCAATATTTTTTCCTTGCTTTGTACATAGATTATATGCAGTAGAGAGAGAAATAGTTACGGCAAGGTTTCAGATTTGCAAGGTTTGGTCCAATGAATTCCTTTGAAGCTTTATCAAGGTTAGAATTACTGGGTCAAAGGCAAATATACATTTTAAGGATTTGAATGAATATATAAAAAACATCCTAAAGTTCATCTGCTGGTTGGATCTCCTTGCAGTCAAAGGGACTCTGAAGAGTCTTCTACACCACAGTTCAAAAGCATCAGTTATTTGGCACTCAGCTTTCTTCACTGTCAAACACTCACATCCATACATGACTACAGGAAAAATTGAATTTAAGGAGAATACAAGATCCTTAAAATCAGCAAGGAATGGGTGTTCAACATAAAATCAGTGATGAAGTATGGGACTTCAATTGGGGATTCTATTAACTACAGAGATTAGAGAGAGATTTAGTGCTGATTGGGTTTATCCAAGGGAACTGTGGTAATTTAATCAGGTAGGGTTCTCAAGGGTTCTGATAGTAGAATCTCTGATCCACTGCTTCTTCTCAGAGTTGGCTGGACCATGGGCAGCTCTGAAAATTATAGCTGCTGACCCATCCAGAGAACACAGAACTCCCAACTGGATGGGACTGATTTTCATACCAGCATTGAGACCAAATCTACAACTTTCTGGTGAGTAAATGGTTCTGAGTAGATGGATTCATATTTCTTTCCCTCAAAAATTAAAAAGAAGAATTTTAATTTAGCAGTTGCAGGCTTAATAATTTCTTAACCAAATGAAAAATCTAGTTCATAAGAATTGTTATTACTTAGAATTCACTCTGAAACTATAGACTTACCTTCAAATCATTGGAATTTATGAATAAACATGAATGATTCTATCAATTTATGATTCCATGATATAAAAAGGAAAATATTAATTTCTTAATGGGAAGTCCTAGACAGTTTTTCCATTTAGCATGATATCTAAAATTTGAATGAGAAACTGTGCTGTGGAACATGAAAAGTAATATATTTATATGAAAAAGTTGGGATTTTTGCCTTTAAATTGTGCAATAGCAATCCAGACCTGATAATGGCTCTAAACACAACATTGTTAACACACCAAATAACTGAAAGAAAAAAGAAATTCTGTACTCACTATGATATAGAAGTGAAAACTTTTATTAACTTCAGTCATTAATTTTGAAACACAATATATTAGATGGCTGGCTTCCCTGGTGGTTCAGGTATAAGAAACTGCCTGCTAATGCAGGAGACACAGGTTTGATCTGTGGGTCTCAAGGGCCCCTGGAGAGAGAAATGCCAACCCACTTCAGTGTTCTTGCCTGGAAAATCCCATGGACAAGAGCTTAGTGGGATACACTCCAAAGGGTTGCAGAAGAGTAACACAGGCCTAAGGGACTAAACAACTACAATATTAGATGGAACTGGGTGTTAATTGATGGATTGATGAATTTTGCTGCATCAGATCTTTCTTGCACCTCGAAGGACCTTTAGATGGGACATGCAAACTCGTAGTCACCACACAGGAACTCTGTGTCTTAGCAGGTGAACACTTTGCTGTGGAATGTGGGTTCTAATTCCCTGATGAAGGACCAAATGCTGGTCCCGTCCACTGAGAGCATGGGTCTTAGCCACTGAACCTCTGAGGAAGTCCCAGAACTTCTCTTATTGTGACTTGGAATTTGTATGTTTCCAAATGGGAAAACTTTTCTGATAGTAGAGCAAATCTGATATGATTGGGAGTATGCCGATGTGCTAATCAAAGAAATGGATTCCCCTTACATTAAGGTCACTTAAATTGAAGAGTGTCATTGTCAAAGAGAAGAGAAAAAAAATTTTGAGTTCTCAGAACTGAAAGTTGTAGTTAAACAAAGATTAACATTATGCTTAAGAGTCATTTTTATTAGCGATAGAAGGGACTGAGTTTTAATAGAATACAATAGAATATTGAACATAAGTACCTGTGTTTAGTGTAGATGACTGCATGTGATACACTGCGTGTGATGTGTCATTGTTTCTCAGGTTGCTCTGTCAGAGGCAGTAAGAAGACTCTTCTTGTGTGACTGCAGGAGACATGTGCAGAGAAGGGCTTCCCGTGCCAGTGCCTGAAGTACCTGCGCCTCCTTCACAGGTCAGTGTTCCCATTTGTTTATTTCTATGAGCTTATGATGAGACATGTTTTGTCATTTTTCTATCTCAGCCAGAACAGAGAGTCCCTGGCTTACTGTGAAGTAGTGAAGTGAAAGTCACTCAATCGTGTCTGACTCTTTGAAACCCCGTGGACTGTCCAGTGCACGGAATTATCCAGGTCATGATACTGGAGTGGGTAGCCTTTCCCTACTCCAGGGGATCTTCCCAACCCAGGGATAAAAACCCAGGTCTTCCACATTGCAGGCAGATTCTTTACCAGCTGAGTCACAAGGAAAGAGTCTTGTTGTATAAAGTTGTATTTAATGTGCCTTATTTGATGTCTATTGACCTCACCAGAAATGAAATATTGACCACTTAAACTCTTTTTCAATCATTATATACACATGTTTATGCTTCTCCTCTCTTCATCTTCCCTTTGCACTTCCATGACATGTTTCTTAGATGAATTATATCTATTATATGTTTATTAGATGAATTATATCAATTATCATCTCAACTGCACATTCAGTCTATGGCCATCTGGACTTTTCTTAGGAGGGAGCTATGCTCAGAATCCTAAGGAGTGTTACTGTTTTAGAAAAGATTGCATTCACAGTAACATTGAGCAGAAAGTACAGAATTCTTGTCTACATCCTGCACTCCCAGAATAAGCATGTGTTTCCCCGCCCCCCCCCATTATCACATTATATCTCAGAGTGGTGTGTTTACTATGATTTAGGAACCTCCACTGACACTTCATTATTACCCAAAGTGTATGGTTTCACATTAGTGTTCACTGTTGGTGTTGTTCATTCTGTTACTTTCCACTGATATACAGTGACAAGTATCCACCTTTATAATACCCAGCAGTGTTAGAGTGCTGAGAGTCATTTGTGATCACCTGTTCATCAGTCCCATCACTCTAACTGCTGAGAAGCAAAGTTTATTTCCCTTGTCCTCATATATTTCTCTTTTCCCCCCATGTATTCCCTTTTCCTGGAATATCTTATAGTTGGACTCATGACGTATGTATGCTTTTCAGCTTAGCTTCATTCATTCATTCATTAGCTTAGATATGAATAAAAGAATACTCCATTTCTCTTGCTGGTGTGATTGCTCATTTCTTTTTAGAACTGAATACTATTTCTTGGTCTTGATGTACCAGAGTTTCTTTATCTATTCATGTTTTCAAGTTTTGTGATTATGAACAAAGTGGCTATAAACATCCCATTACAGGTCTTTTTTTTTTTATTGGATATAGATTTTCAAATGATTTGTGCAAACACAAAGGAGCATAAGTCCTGACTTACATGGTAGGAGGATATTTAGTTTTGTAACAAATTGACTTATTCTCTTTCAGAAGGCTTGTACTATTTCTCATTGCCTTAGGAAATGAATCAAATTTCCTGATATTCAACCCTCTCAGCACTTGGTCCTTCTTTGGGATTTTGACCATTCTTGTCCATTTGCTGTGGTATCTCATTGCTATTTTAAAGCCCTCTTGCTTGTCAGGCATTTTTATTTTTAATTTCCCTTTATTTTCTCTCATCCTTTGCCCCTTGAGTGAGTTCCCAGGCTTTATTCACTTCTATATAAAAACCACTGAGATGAGACTGGAAGGCAAGTTGGGGTCAGCCTGAGGATTTTTAATTGTGAAAAGAAACTTCATAATGCTCAACAGGACTCTCAGCTCAAAGGTTGGGCGGGTCTTCATTTACGTTCTTGAGGGTAAATGAAATGACAGAAGGGACATATCCCAAGCTGGCTGTGCTTCTCTCCTGTGTCACATAGGAGAGTAACTTTCCTTTCCTTTCTCCACAGAAACGGAGGATCGCACACACTGCAGGACTTCAGAAATAACTCACCTGCTGAATCTTGAGAGTGAAGAAGCTGAAGGTTCTGCTGAGGCGTCTCAACTGCTGGGATCACATACGTGTCCCAAAGACCTAGAAATGGCAATGCCTAAGCGCCAAGATGACTGGTCCAAGGAAGACATAGTGCAATTACTGGAAAGGATGGAGAAAAGCATTCCATCCAGTGATGGGCACAAGTTCAAAACAACCCAGTCAGTGATGGACTGGGAAAAAGCAACTTTTAAAGATTTTTCTAGGGAAATGTGCAAACTCAAATGGTTAGAGGTTTCCCATAAGGTGAGAAAGTTTTGCACACTGAAAGAATTAGTCCTGGAAGCTAAGGAAAATGCTAGCAATCCTTCTAAAAAACACAAGAAAACACCAGAAAACACAAGAAACATGCTTATTTGTTCAAGAAGTCCCTGACAGCATACCGCCACATTTCCCAAGTGATGCAACCCCAGTACATCCCAAAACACCCCAAGATAAGCAGACAGAAGCTGACCAGGGTTCTGTCTGAGGAACATAGGAAAGTGCTTGAGCATCTGAGGGTGAAACACAGTCAGGATCTTGAGAAAGAGAAAAAATATTTTAGGGAGAAAATAGCTCTGTTCAGAGCACAGCACCCTGATCTAGTCCTAAACCCAGAGAAATCTGATGTCCCCCAAAGAAGAGAAATGAAAGTGCCAGAGAAGTTTCTGGAGAATGTTCAAAAAGTGAAGTCTCCCCAAGAAAACAGTTTACCCATGAAGTGGAAATTCCACGGAGAGCCCGAGAAGCCCCCGATGAATGGCTATCACAAGTTCCACCAGGATCTCTGGTCGAGCAGGGAGCTGAAAGCGGTGCCCCCGAGGGAGCGCATGGTGGAGATCAGTAGACGCTGGCAGCGGGTCCCCCAGGACCAGAAGGAGCCTTACAAGAAGCAGGCAGAGGGACTGCAGACACAGTACAAGGTGGACCTTGATCTCTGGCTCAGGACTCTGTCTCCTGAAGAATATGCTGCTTACAGAGAGGCGACCTGTGCTAAGCGTAAGAACATGAGCATGATGGGGGGCCCCAACCCCAAGATTAGAAGGATGGGTCTGCAGATTCCCCATCATCAGAGAATCTGCAAGGAAGACTTAGAGAGGACCTGGTGTTTCAGGCTGCAGAGTTAGCATCATCAGACACGACTGGAGAACATTCTCCTGCCTCAGGGAGATCAGAGGAAAATGAGGACGATGAGGAAGGCAGCTCCTCAGCCCCCAGCAGTGAGGGTAAAGATGGAGATTCTGAGCTGGAGGACCACAGCTCCAGCTCATCCTCCTCAGAGGACTCTTCAGACTCGGATTCCGACTGAGTTTAGTTCACAACCTGAAGGGACAGAACTTTCCAGCAAAAATCCATGGGCTCATCTCTCCATGCCTTTTCATTGCCTTACTTCTTTCCCTCCCTCTTCATACAAAGTGGGACCTCTTGGAAAGAAAGCATCTCGTGCTGTAATTTGTGGCCTCTCCATCTACCCCACGTTCACCCTGAGAGAAAGTCAATGCAAGGAAGCCTCATGCAATATAAACCTGAGCTGACTGGGCTGGGGGGCACCCTGAACTAGACTGAGCTCCCTGAACTGGAAAGGCTTGCTCTCCTCACCCTCTGCCTGCCAGATGTGTGAGGGGCTCCAGGGGTCTGTGAGCCCCTTCTCTGTGACCTTTCCCTCAGGACTCTGGCAGTGAGCTGGAAAGGGGAGATCTGATTGACTGGAAGTAGGAGACTTGCCTTAAAGAAAGCTGTCAGGCCCTGATGTCTCTGGCCCTTCCCTCTGAGGTGAGGAGCAGGCCCTTCCTTACCTTGGAAGTGGGGCCGGCATGTGGGCAGGAGCATTTCCAAGTATGCGTGCATCCCATGAACTGTCCATGAGATTTTCTCACTGATTAAAACCTCAAAATTAAAAATGTGTAACCCTTCCACCAGAATTAGCTTTTCCTTAAACTCAGCTTCCTCTGACCTAGTGCCCCTGAGTTTTCAGGCCATGTCTGAATTGCTATAGGTTTTTTCCCCCAACCCTTTCCTCCAGATCTAGGTTGTAAATAAAACATGTTTTTACCATAGACTCAAATTGTATTATATTAGGGCTTGTATAGTTTGTGTGTCAGTATTTTAGTTCACAGTTACTAAACTGTTTGGGAATTCATCTGCCATTATGACACATTTTTATTATTTGGTTTATTGATGTATTTGAAAGTGTATTTAAAGCTAGTGTCATCTTATTAAACTTTATTTTTCTAAACTTTGCTGGTTATTTTCATTTTTGATTCTCATGGACAATTAGTATCACACAAGTATTGTTCTTGCATATGAAAAGTGTTGAATTTGGAGACTTCCTCTTCATCCATGATGTCTTAGTGGAATATTTTATTCCTCATGAGTATTCAGTTGGGGAACTTACTGTAGAGCACATGGAACTCTGCTCAATTTTGTGTGGCAGCCTGGATGGGAGGAAAGTGTGGGGAAGGATGGGTACAGGTATATTCATGGCCGAGCCCATTTGCTCTTTACCTGAAATTACCAGGATATTATTTCTTCTCTCTCTCTCTCTCTCTTTTTAACAGATTACTTTCCTTATTTTTCACTGAGCTCAGTCTCCTTGCAGTGCAGGGCATGTTTCCAGTTAGGGGAAGTGGGGGCAACTCAGTGCTTGGCTTCTCCCTGGGGTGGTTTCCCTGAGTTTGGAGCAGGGCCCTAGAGCAGTGGCTCAGTAGTTGTGACATGTGAGCTTCAGTGCTCCAGGGCCTGTGAGATCTTCTGGGACCAGGAATCAAACCCATGTCCCCTGCATGGGAAGGCAGATTCTTAACCACTAGACCAGCAGGGAAGTCCTACCACAGAATTATAATGGGCTCTACTGCAATACAAATAAAATCTGTTTAAAGAAACAGGCAGGAAAACACAAATACTAGATGAATATAAGCTATAATTCTGAATTTTCTGATAGAAGAAGACAACATTGGTTAAAATACTAAAATATGTATTTATCTGTTCCTTCACCTATACATGAACTGAGAATAAAACTCCAGTCTTATAGGACCTAATTTAAGATTTAGTGCTTCCAAAATGACTTGCTCAAAGTACTTCTCCCTGGGGTGGTTTCCCTGGTTTGGAGCAGGGCCCTAGAGCAGTGGCTCAGTAGTTGTGACATGTGAGCTTCAGTGCTCCAGGGCCTGTGAGATCTTCTGGGACCAGGAATCAAACCCATGTCCCCTGCATGGGAAGGCAGATTCTTAACCACTAGACCAGCAGGGAAGTCCTACCACAGAATTATAATGGGCTCTACTGCAATACAAATAAAATCTGTTTAAAGAAACAGGCAGGAAAACACAAATACTAGATGAATATAAGCTATAATTCTGAATTTTCTGATAGAAGAAGACAACATTGGTTAAAATACTAAAATATGTATTTATCTGTTCCTTCACCTATACATGAACTGAGAATAAAACTCCAGTCTTATAGGACCTAATTTAAGATTTAGTGCTTCCAAAATGACTTGCTCAAAGTTCATTCACACCCACAAAATGTTAAGTGGATTTCTTTCCTCTAGGAAAATCTAAACATATCTTTTGGTTGAAAAGACTCAGGGAGGAAAGCAGGAAGCACTGCTCACTGCCTGGCAGACAGCTTCTCCCTTTTATTCTAGAAATGGGGATGAAGCCAGGAGTCTAGCAACTCGATCCCAGAGATACGTCTGCCTCTTCAGCTGTGGGACCCGGCTGCTCCACGTCATTAGACCTGCCTTCCCAGAACCTGTCCAGCCTGCACTTCTGACCTCTTCACTGTTGAAGGACAGGCAGCAGCAGGAGGAAAGCAGGGGTCAGGGTCTCACCTCTCAGGATTCTCAGGCTGCCATTTCCTCCTCCGGGAGATCTTCCCATCCCAGGGATCAAACCCAGATCTCCTGTGTTCCAGGCAGATTCTTTACCCTCTGAGCCACCAAGGAAGCCTGGGCTTGGCTCTTAAATACTCTCGTGAAATAAAATGACTCTACTTTCAGGTGGTGACTCATGTTTTAGTCGACAGTTTCCATCTAATCCCTGGAACTCAGGTGAGTGGGGACAAGACACTGTGGGTTGGGAAAAGGTATTGGAAGAACAGGTCTAATGAAAAAAAAAAAAAAAACTAAAACATAGCAAATATGCTTTATTCAGTGATTTTACAGAAGACTTAGCCAGAAAGGTGTCTTCTCAGGAGGCTCTGAGGAACTGTTCAAAAGTTATAAGAGGAGCCAGAGTACAACAGGTCACAAGCTGAAAACACATTTAGAGAGCACCAAGAGATTACTGTGGACGATGAACAGGATACATCTCAAATTAATCATTTTCATGCTTTTAAACAATTGTTATTTATTTATTTTTATAATCTTATTTATTTGTTTGCTTATTTTTGGCTGTGCTGGGTTTTCCTTGCTGAGCACAGCTTTTTCTGGTTGTGGCGAGCAGGGGCTACTCTCGAGATGAAATGTGTTGACTTTTCCCTTTGGCATCATCTCACTCAGAGCATGGGACCGGGGTGTGGGCACCAGCAGTCATGGCCCCCAGGCTCTAGTTGGGTGCTCAGTAGTTGTGGTGCTTGAGCTTAGCTGCTCCACAGTCTGTGGGGTCTTCCTGGACCAGAGATCCAACCTGTATCCCTGGTGCTGACCAGTGAATTCTTAACCACAGGACTGCCAGGGAAGTTCCTTTTCATGTTTTTCTCTATGAAAAGAGGTAAGAATCTGGACTTATTGAAGTCATGTTTATGATATGCATCTTAACTCCCTCAGAACACCATCCTGTTTTCCTCTCCTTGAATTCCCCTCAGAGCACACTGTTCTTGGTGGGGCTGCAGTGGATAATTGCCCTTTACTGCAACATCCTTTGTTTACTGAAATGACAAGTGAAATATTTATCCCCAAGCAAAGGCTGAGGAGAAGACTGAAAGTAGAACTGAGTTGCTGTTCACTTGCTCTGTCGTGTCAGTCTCTTTGTGACTACAAGGAATACAGCATGCCAGGCTTTCCTGTCTTTCACTGTCTCCCTCAGTTTGCTCATGTCCATTGAGTTGGTGATGCCATCCAACCATCTCATCCTTTGTCAACCCCTTCTTCTCCTGCCCTCAATCTTTCCAAGGATCAGGGTTTGTTTGTTTTTTTTTCCCTGCCTAATGGTATATATTTAATGGTGTTTATGATTAGTTATTATAATTTTTTAATTAATTTATTTGTTTTAATTGGAGGCTAACTACAATATCGTTGTGGTGTTTGCCATACATTGACATGAATCAGCCATTGGTGTATAGGCATCAGGATCTTTTACAATGAATCGGCTCTTCCAATCAGGTAGACAAAGTACTGGAATTTCAGCTCCAGCACTAGTGCTTGCAATGAATATTCAGGGTTGACTTCTAGGTTTGAAGGAAATGTGGAAAGGTACTGCCAGGCCAAAATTAGATGGACTATTCTGGGTACTGGCCTTCAGGAGGTGGTTAGTAGGACCCTGTCTTTAGGCAAATCACCAATCTGATAAGTTTAGGTAGATGCCACCCTGAATTCTCAGATCTAATTGCTTGCTTTCTCCCTAGATGCCCAAGGACCCCCTTGGCCCACCCGGCAATAACTAACTGGCAGCTTACAGAGTCAGACTTGCCCCATGTGTCCCAGAGCCCAAACATGTGTCAGCTCAAAGGCCTGGATCTAAGTGGGGTCATCATGATGTACTTTAGTCCTGAGATCCTCCATGTTCTTCTGAAACAAGTTGCAGCCACCCTCCAGGAATTGAACTTAGTGTGGTGTGGGATCACGGAGTCCCAACGTGAGTCCATCTTGTCTGCCATGAGTCACTGTTCAACCTTGGGGACCTTCATTCTGTGTGGAAACGTCCTTTCTGGCCATCTTGGAGAAGCTTCTGAGTCACACCACTGGGATGAGCAAGTTAAGTGATGAGTCTGATCCTGCCCCTCAGGAGAGCAGCAGCCCTCATGGACCCCTCCACCTGGGCCAACTCATCCAGCTTCAAGATAAACTCACTGAGATTATGTGGGATTTAGGACATCCAAGGTCCATCTGGCTTAGCTGCAACCTGTGTCCTCACTGGGGCAATAAGACATTCAATCCCCAGGAGCCCTTTCTGTACCACTGTTACTCCTTCCTAGCAGGATGCATCAGTCAAAGTTTACTTCTGGTTACCTGCAAACTAAAATCTAGGCAGTAGATGCATCAGGAACAGAAAACCAACCCATGGTTTCAGACAGGTCAACGTGTAGGGAAAGGAAAGACGATCAATCCTGGGGGGATGCTGGATTGCAGGGGGAAATGTAGACTCAGGGAAGTGTTGGAACTTTTAGGAATATGTATTTATACAATCAAATATGCACCTCAATTTTTGAGGCTGCATGTGGGCTTGAGACCTACATGTTGGAACTTTCCCTGGATAGATCCTTATAAAACACTTGTCAGAAATAAAGAAACTCTTGTTGAAAACCAACTGCTGCACTCCCTGATTTAATACTCTCTTTTCAGGTTATACCTCAGAAATCTGCAGCCGTTGTTTTTTTTTTAAAAAAAGCACTGTGTTGTTTATGATTCAAAACCTTAACTTTTCTGCACATTCTTTGTCTGTTAAAAGCATCTCTTAACCCTTTGCTTATTTATTTGGCTTTCCTGTTCCTCACTGTCTCCCACAGTTTGTCTTATTTCATGTCCATTACACTGATGATATCATCTATCTCATCCTCTGATGCCCTCTTTTCCTTCTGCCCTCAATATTTCCCAGCATCAGGGATTTTTCCAATGAGTCAGCTGTTTGCATAAGATGACCAAAATACTGGAGCTTCAGTTTCAGCATCAGTCCTTCCAGTGAATATTCAGGACTGATTTCCTTTAGGATTGATGGGTTTGATTTCCTTGCTGTCCAAGGGACTCTCAAGAGTCTTCCCCAGTACTACAATTTGAAAGACTCATTTCTTCAGTACTCAGCTTTTCTTATGGTCCAACTCTCACATAGCCACGTATATGGCTACTGGAAAACCCATAGCTTGACTATACAAAATGGTGTAGGCAAAGTGGTGTCCCTGCTTTTTAATATGCTGACCAGGTTTGCCATAGCTTTCTGTCCAAGAAGTAAGAATCTGTTTTACAAACCTCAGAATTTTATTGTTTTTCTTGCTAACTCTCAGGAAAATGAAACAGATGTATTAACAGAAATAGTGATTACCACAAAGATGGAAATTCATATCTGTGAGCATCTTGATCAGCATGCTGAGATGTCCAGAGGGTTATCATTAAGATGAAAGCATTGGTGATTTCAAAGTTCTGGGAATTTTTATTGCATTTCCACTCAGTTTTCTGTATTTTATTGAATTTTTTTGCCTATTATCAGATTCTTTTCCATGATCAGTGTTGGAAATAAAGGCATAATCCTTTTTAAAAGTCTAGAGCAAACATCAGAGAATGCAATGGCAACCCACTCCAGTACTCTGGCCTGGAAAATCCCATGGACGGAGGAGCTTGGTAAGCTGCATGGGATCGCTAAGAATCAGGCATGACTGAGTGACTTCACTTTCACTTTTCACTTTCATGCATTGGAGAAGGAAATGGCAACTCACTCCAGTGTTCTTGCCTGGAGAATCCCAGGATCCAGGGAGTCTGGTGGGCTGCCATCTATGAGGTTGCACAGTGTCGAACACGAGTGAAGCGTCTTAGCAGCGGCAGAGCAAACATACAATGGATTGGAGAAAGAGAGACAGAATTTAAGAAGCTCACATGAAAAAAGAGAAAGAGGAGCTCAGTTATTTAGATTTTACAGATAAAGAAAAATATACAGTATTTACTTTCTCTGACATAGTTCACTTAGCATAATGCCTTCAAAATTCATACTGCTTTGTGGAATATGATAGGATATCTTCCTTTTCATGCCATAATAATACGTATATACATGTTTGTATGTATATACACACTTATGAGAAAGAAGTTCGAGAGAGATGCTTCTTCTATCTATAGCATTAGAAAGTGTTTTTATTTGAGAAAAATTTAAAAAGTATAGTTTAAAAAAACAGAGTTTTCTTTCATAACTAATTTTCATGGACATATATATTGACCAGAAGAGTTATTTCTTCTATGTGTTTATATTTGTGGTATTGGCCCCTGGGCTAGCATTGATTTTCCCCAAGTTGGAATTTTAATAAATAATAATATTTCACCAAAGACTGATGATAAAGTTTCTGATGGACCATGCCTTTATAACCATTTACTGATTTTCCAGTGTCCATGGTCAGTTATGGGACAACAGGGACACTGTTCCTCATCATTTATTGGGCAATATCTAACTTGGGAGTATGTCAAGAAAAAAAAAAAGTACATATTGGTGTTTTACAATCCAGCAAGTTTGCTCCTTTCAGATGACTTGAAACATTCCGTCCATGCAAACACGCATATGGAAGCTTAGAGCTCTATTCCTCATTGCCAAAGCTTGAAAAGAACCAAGCTGTCTTTTACTAGGCAAAAGAACCAATGAATATATATATATATATATATATATATATATACACAACGAAATGGTATTAAACCATGAAACGTCATGGAGAAAACCACAATGTCTATTACTAAGTGAAAGAACCAATCTCAGAAGCATACATACAGTGAGCCTGACTACATGACATTTTACAAAAGGTAGAGTCAGAGAACAATGAAATAATCAGAAATTTTTCCAAGAGTGGATGTGGAGGAGGGATAAACAGGCAGAGCAGACACTCTGTGTGATTTTACAATGCCTTATATACTTGTTAGAAGTCATAGAACACACAACACCAAGAGGGAAGCACCATATAAACTCTCCACTTTGTGTGATGATGATGATATGTCAATGTGGGCCCATCAATTATAACAAATATACCAATAGAATGTGGAATGTAGACAGCTGGGGAGACAATGCATGTGGAGGGAGGATTTAGTGGAAACTCTCAGCACCATGTCCTCTATTTTACTTTGAACACAAAACTGCTCTTCAATGTAAAGTCTACTTTAAAATAGATTATCATAATCCAGTTCTGAAATCTTATTCTAAATATTTTATAGAAACTGTTTTTGAATGATCTTTGAAATCCTATTTGAAGATATTTTTCTTTGGAGACTCCAAATCCACATGCATCCTTTCACTAAATTTTCTTTATAATTTTAAAAGACAATGTGTATCTTCTATGTTTATATAATGCATGTTAGTCACTCAGTCATGTCTGACTCTTTGCAACCTCATGGACTGTAGCCTGACAAGCTCCTCTGTCCATGGGATTCTCCAAAGAAGAATACTGGAGTGGCTTGTCATCCTTCTCCAGAGGATATTCCCGACCCAAGGATCGAACCCTGGTCTCTGCATTGCAGGCAGATTTTTTACCATTTGAGTTACAGGGAAGTCCTTATGTTGATATAAACCCCAGCACAAATACATTTACATTACAGCAGATGTTTATGGGATGCTGAACCCCACAGCCGTGCTTTCAACATTAATTCATGTCCTCTGGGCTGATGTATCAGCAGGTCGCCGAGGAGTCCTGGGCTCAGGATGTCTGTCCCCAGAGAGAAGGGGAATCTTTCCTATGAGCAACTCTTTTCCCTTCTTGTGATGGATACTAAAGCAGCTTGGGGGAATTCCGATTCATTTATGGCTTCCTATAAGTGCTAAGCTCTCCTTCTTTCCTTCCTGTTATAGGAATATAGAGTAAGCTTGAGGATTAAAGACTCCCAGGGGTGTCTGCTAGCAAGGGAAAAGCAGGCAAAGACTCATTTATTGAGCTCATACTCTATACCAGGTCCAGTGCCAAGGCCTTAACATGTTTCATCTTATTGATTTACAGAGTAAGACTTCCCTGGTAGCTCAGGCTATAAAGAAGTTGCCTACAATGTGGGAGACCTGGGTTTGATCCCTGGGTGAGGAAGATCCCCTGGAGAAGAGAATAGCAACCCACTGCTGTATTCTTTCCTGGAGAATCACATGGACCAAGGAGCCTGGAGGGCTACAGTGCATGAGATCACAGAGTCGGACCTGAATGAAATGACTTAGCACACGCACGCGCAGATACTGTGCTTGCATTGTTACCTCCATTTTATGGAGAAGCAGATCCTCTTGCCTAAGATCCCCCAGCCAAACAAACATCCACTCCATCTCCAGAGCCAATAATACCAGCTCTTGAATCTTCAGCAGGAGCCTTCATTTAGGTGTCCATGGTTCATGGTCTCTGTGTTGGTTAAATTTATGTGACATTAAGAGTGGGTATTTCTGACAGGATGTTCCAGGAAGAGAGCAGCATTCAAACTCATCAAACAAGTGAAGACAACCGTCCTCACCTACATAGCTGGGTTTCATCCAATTTCTGGGGGCCTGAATGGAAAAAGGTACTGTCTTCTCTCCCTCATTCTCTTCTTACCAACGAAAATAGCCACTTCTGGCTCTTGAGACAGAACTCCAGGACTTATCTGAGTAGTGCCTTGGTCCTCAGGCATTTAGCATCCCGCTTGGAGTTCCATCACAAGCTTCCCCCATTTTCAGTCCTAAGCGTTGGCCTGAGTTATCAAAGTGGACTTGCTGGTTCTCTCCTTTAGAGAGAGCAGGCCATGAGACTCCTCCATCTCTGTATCCTCTTTGAACCCCTTCCCATAATAATCCCTTCTAATGCATATACACATCATTCTTGACCAACGTGCCTTTGAACTGCTCAGATCCTCTTAGTCTAGGACATTTTTCTGGAATAAATGCACCCCATCTGCAGGTGCTTAAATCTCAGGATGTGTAAGTGAGTGTAGGGATAGTTGACTATGAATTCTAAAATCTACATAGGAGGTGTTTTTGACAATAGACTGTTACGCTGATGTTCAAACATGCTACCGTTCTCCCCTGAACAGAGAGAGACAGTAGGTGTTATAGGAATAATATCACTCTTCCAAAGACATGACCTACTCCAACAAAAGGATGTATTTTCTTAATGTGGCTTAGAAATACTAAAGCCATGCTATATGCTTGTATGATTTTAGTATTATGCTCAAAGGAATTTGCATAATTTAGTGTATATCTTTACTATAGCTTATTCAAGAGTACCACTAGACACACTTGACAGGGATGGGTTGGTGAGGACAAGAGACTGCGCTCATCTACAGAGTGGATGATACTTCTAGGATGGAGGGTCTTGACTGTGTGTGATGAAGCCCTTTCCTAGCACAGAAAGGACAGGGACTGGAACCTATGGACCAACCAGGAGAACCCTGAGGACAACTCACGTGCAGGGTCCTGGGCATCCTAACATAGAGCTCTTAACTCTAACAACTCCTTGGCCATTGAGTGTGTTCCCCTTACTGTGTGTGCAGTAAGCCACTGAACAGCCACCACAGTAGGTTAGGAGGTAGTGGATGTCTGAGAAAAAATAGAGAACTAGTGGGAATCTGATCATAAACAATCCTGTGTGTTTGCTTTCATCACTACCCGGAGATTCCTGATGTGAAAACAGACAAACATGATAATGTATCATGAAGGGCACCAGATACAAATACAAGGCAGATTTAGTTATTTGTGACCGTTTATTTCCAGTCCCCACTCAAGGATAATGCCACATGTGCAAACAAGATTTCCTTCCAGGAAATTAATTCACGTTTGTCATGCTATAAACCCATGTCTCTGAAGGTCCCATCACCAACCAGAGTCTGCATTTCCCCTTGCAGTCCTGCACCCCCACAGTATTAGCTTTCCCTTCCATTCATGTTGAGCTGATACCTGAAACCATGGATTGGTTTTCCAGTCCTGATGCATGGATTTACTCAGGATGGAATCACGCTAGGACTCTGTGATCCCACACTGTTCTAATAAGTTCAGTTCCTGTAAGGTGGCTGCAACTTTTACAAAACAATGTGGAGGATCTCAGGACTAAAGTCCATCATAGTGACCCCACTCAGATCCAGGCCTTTGAGATGATATGTGTTTGAGATCTGGGACAGATGGGGAAAATCTGACTCTAAGCTGCCAGTTAGTTACTGCCAGATGGGCCAAAGGAATCCTTGAGCATCTGGGGAGAAAGCAAACAATTAGGTCTGAGAATTTAGGGTGGCAGTTGAGATAGAGTTGCAGATAGGTCATTTGCCCAAAGACAAGGTCCTACTAACTGCCTCCTGAAGGTCAGCACTCAGAATGACTTGTCTCATTTTGGCCTGGCACTACCTCTCTGCATCTCCTGCAAACCCCCTGCAGCTTTGTATCTGTGGCTACTGCTCCACTATGATCCTCTCAGAACTATGCATTTCTTAATTATTAATTAACTTGTCGGGAGCAAAAGGCTGTCTTTTAGGGACTGATGATTTAGTTTATTGTGTTCAGAAATCTGGTAAGCACAGAACTTTTCTCTCTGTCTCTCTCCCGAACTTTGTTTTCATTTTCTTTTCTGGCCACACCACACAGGTTGTGAAAATTCTTGTCCCACCAGGGATCAAACCTGAACTCTCAGCCAGAAAGAGAAGAGTCCTAACCACTGGACCACCAGGGAATTCCTCAGACCTTTTTGTTCAAATTGCTTGGGTCTGATGTGGTTTCCCTTCCTTAATGCCCTCTTCACTTACCTGTTTTCTTAGTCATCTGACATAGCTTTACCTTCCTAAGGAAGAACCCATGCCTGCCCTCACTGAAACCAAACCACCCCATCCAGAGATTTCTAGTGTGTTGTCTCTGCTCCTCCACCTTGATTTCTGAGGTGAAGTGATACCACAGCTCAGGATAGAGTCACGAAGGACCCAGTGTGCTTGACATGCCAGTGCTGTGTTGACTGTTTCCCAGGCTGTGGTTCACCTTCATCTGAGCATTTGGTCCAGGCAGGTTCAGACAAGGAGGGAGAGTGCAGACAGAGAGACTGGAGATGGTGCCACTTAGAAACTGAGGGGGAAATCAGACAACTTCCTGCTGCTGCTCCTCACAGGCAGACCGTGAATGCAGGAGAGACAGGGCCTCTGCACGTTGCTCTTATGATCCAGGAGAGGAGCAAACATGGCCAGGATGGACGGATGCCATATCCAGGTCACTTGCACCTCCTGGATACAGTCCAGCTGCCCCATATTCAGGGCCTTTGTGATACTGTCCAGGGTCATTGCAGAGACCATAGTTTCTTATAGCACAGGTATGTTCAGGCTTTTCCTGTGCCACCCACCTGGAAAGGTAGGGGAAGTTGTCCAGGGTCCTTTTCTTCAGACAAAGGTCTGTGTATACTTTTAAGGGAGCCAAGGCCTGGTGTGTCCCTAAGCTCTGCTCCACCACTGGTTCCATTCCTGAGTGTGAGCACCCTTGAGTGCTGGCTCTAGCCCACATGCTCCAGAAATTCTGGACAGTATTCTGTGAATCTAGCACCCTTAGTTTGCTCCTTCTATGAGGAACAGGATATTGACAAGAATGCATTACCATCCACACAAACTGCAGCCACAGATTCAGAAATAGACCACAGACCACCCCCCGTGTTTATCTCACGTCTCTCTCATCATGTGCGGCCTCTCTGGCTTCCTTCTGTGTCTCTCTGTTCTCCAGCTTCTTTTCTCCCCTCTCCTCTCCAGGTCTCCACTTCTAGTAGGATTAAGGCTTACAGGAAGGAGATGGTGCATGTTTTCTCAACCTCCTTTGCATCTCAGGCGCCCTTGCACATCAGGACATTTCCCCCAGTGAGCCAAGGCCTCTGAGCCTCTCCATTGCCACCCTCAGAGCCCTCGGGTCTATCCATGGGTCACCCACTTGGCCCATCCCAGAAGTCTCTTCCCGGGTGTCCAGGACCCTATCAAGCCACCTGGATCTGGATCCCCTGAAGTGAACCTTCTGGGCCAGCAGGACATCAAGTGCTTCCAGGGCCACTCGTAAGGGCTCCACATGAGGCAGGACAAGGAGGCCCCCCAGAGGCAGGCAGACAAAAGGACAGGCTTGCACCATGATCCCAAGGTCTTGATATGTCTCCATGTCTTCGTTGCATCCATGAAGAGGGATGGGAAAAGCTCCCTGGGCAGAAACTCCAGATGAGAATAGACCAAGGCATCTTCCCTGAGCAGGTGCATTCTCTCCTGGTCCAGGAGCCTACAGGGATTCCAGACACTCATCCTGACTCTGCTTCAGGAGGAATCTTGTGGAAAATGCCGGTGAGCATCCATGTCAGGCCAAGCAGGGGCACATCTAAGACAATCTCCCAACCCTTCAGACAAATCTACTCAGGACTAAGGCACTGCTCTGGACGTGTCTCCCTTAGGCCACAGGTTATTCAGGCCTCAATTGGCACAAAGCTATAGCTCTTTCCCTATTAGATTTAGAACAAGCCTCTCATAAGTACCAATCCAGAGGAAAGGCAACCACTAGCCCATTCAGTTCCATACAGTGCTTTGATTTAATCCAAGTCTCACTTGGAACTGGGTAGCAGGAAAACTGAAAACTCACTCCAGTCTTTAATCTACTCAGGACTAAGGCACTGCTCTGGACGTGTCTCCCTTAGGCCACAGGTTATTCAGGCCTCAATTGGCACAAAGCTATAGCTCTTTCCCTATTAGATTTAGAACAAGCCTCTCACAAGTACCAATCCAGAGGAAAGGCATCCACTAGCCCATTCAGTTCCATACAGTGCTTTGATTTAATCCAAGTCTCACTTGGAACTGGGTAGCAGGAAAACTGAAAACTCACTCCAGTCGTTATGAGGGGTTGATGTCACAGCAACATTTAGAGCCCTAAATCAATAAGAAGAGGAAGTTCATGTGGGCCAGCACAGCTTCCATCCTCAGTTACCCCTAATATGAATGCCATTTGTGTAAGAATTGCAAATTTAAATTCATGAAACAAAATTCCAAAAAGATATGTTAAATACATACATTAAATGTCTTTAAAAGATATAAAGATTTTAAAAGATATTTTTAAATGATAGAGGCTGAAGCACTAATTAAAATGTTTGAGTTCAGGCAAAACTACACTGAGAAATAAATTAAACGTGAGAAGTATTCATTGAAAAGAACTGATTTTTTTAATAACTCTCCCTGCACCAGGGAAACATGCCACCCTTCAAGATTAGCTAACCACTAGTAAGAGAAGAGTTCATGATCTGAGCCACAATCACCTCCTGATCTTGTTTTTGTTGACTGTTTAGAACTTCTCCATCTTTGGCTGCAAAGAATATAATCAATCTGATTTCAGTGTTGATCATCTGGTGAATCCATGTGTAGAGTCTTCTCTTGAAATTCAGACTCAAATTGAAGAAAGTAGAAACAGATTTAAGGGTCTAGACCTGATAGATTGAGTGCCTGATGAACTATGGACTGAGGCTCATGGCATTGTACAGGAGACAGGGATCAAGACCATCCCTATGCAAAAGAAATGCAAAAAAGCAAAATGGCTGTCTGGGGAGGCATTACAAATAGCTGTGAAAAGAAGAGAGGTGAAAAGCAAAGGAGAAAAGGAAAGATATAAGCACTTGAATGCAGAGTTCCAAAGAATAAATAGCAAGAAGAGATAAGAAAGCCTTCTTCAGTGATCAATGCAAAGAAATAGAGGAAAATTTGAACTGTGGTGTTGGAAAAGACTCTTGAGAGTCCCTTGGACTGCAAGGAGATCTAACCAGTCCATTCTGAAGGAGATCAGCGCTGGGGTTTCTTTGGAAGGAATGATGCTAAAGCTGAAACTCCAGTACTTTGGCCACCTCATGTGAAGAGTTGACTCACTGGAAAAGACTCTGATGCTGGGAGGGATTGGGGACAGGAGGAGAAGGGGACGACCTAGGATGAGGTGGCTGGATGGTATCATGGACTCAATGGACGTAAGTCTGAGTGAACTCCGGGAGTTGGTGATGGACAGGGAGGCCTGGCGTGCTGCGATTCATGGGTTTGAAAAGAGTCAGACACGACTGAGTGATGGAACTGACAGTGTAAGGGAAGGGAATACTTGTATGAGGGTGATAACTTACTAAACTCTAATGTGTCTGGTGGGGTGCTTACATCTCAAACCCTGTGAGAAGCACTCTGATGTCTCCATAGCCAGGAAATTCTGCATCTCTTCTCCAGGACTTGAGACTTTTATAAGTCTTTCTTTTTCTATCATCCCTCTGTCCCACTGCTAACTCTACTGGGACAGTATATCTGATTAGATTACAAAGGGACCATTGGATTGACCCTGATTGGATCATTATACTTCACTAGATTAGTTGATTGAATCAGAAAAGCACTCTGATGTCTCCATAGCCAGGAAATTCTGCATCTCTTCTCCAGGACTTGAGACTTTTATAAGTCTTTCTTTTTCTATCATCCCTCTGTCCCACTGCTAACTCGACTGGGACAGTATATCTGATTAGATTACAAAGGGACCATTGGATTGACCCTGATTGGATCATTATACTTCACTAGATTAGTTGATTGAATCAGATACACATCACCAAACAGAGACTGAAGGGGTGGTCAGGTAATCAAGGACCTATTCACTGATTCACTTCACAAATATTGACTGTATTCTACTAATATGGACAGTTATATTCTTGTGGGTCAAGCATGAAAGGGACTATTGATTCCTGCCCTTGGACAAGAAAGAACAAAAGTTGGCAGAATCATTGTTGGGAGAATTTTGGCCAAGTCAAAATTAGCAAAATGTCCTTGAATTAAAACAGCTTCATGAAAGCAGTGGTGTTGTCATCAAAGAAAACAAAATACACTCATTCTTGTATGAGATTTTCACTCAGGAGTTTTCTAGTAGTCATGTATGGATGTGAGAGTTGGACAGTGAAGAAAGCTGAGCGCTGAAGAATTGATGCTCTTGAACTGTGGTCTTGGAAAAGACTCTCGAGAGTCCCTTGGACTGCAAGGAGATCCAACCAGTCCATCCTAAAGATCAGTCCTGGGTGTCCATTGGAAGAACTGATGTGTAAGCTGAAACTCCAATACTTAGGCCAACACATGTGAAGAATTGACTCATTGGGAAAGACCTTAATGCTGGGAAGGATTTGGGGCAGGAGGAGAAGGGGATGACAGAGAATGAGATGGCTTGATGGCATCATCAACTAGATGGACATGGGTTTGTGTAGACTTCGGGAGTCGGTGATGGACAGGGAGGCCTGGTGTGCTGTGATTCATGGGGTCACAAGGATTCGGACATGACTGAGTGACTGAACTGAACTGAACTGATTACATAGGAAACACAGGAGATTCTGAGCCTATTCAGGCAGCAAGGGAAGAGCTTTGGGGGATATGACTGGTTTTTTAGGCCTAAGCCAAGTCTTCTCTGAACGTGGACAGGTCAAAACCTCAACGACAGTAAGAGTGGTTCTGGACAGTTTGGAGCTGAGTATTCCTAAAGGGACATCGTGAATGATCCCAACAATGGAAAATAAAGGTTTCCTTTATTTTGTCATATTTTGAGAAACAGATAAATTTGAATACTCTACTCTGGGTAATATTAAGGTAGTAAAAAAGGGTTTCCCTGTGGTTCAGTTATAAAAAATCTGACTGCCAATGCAGGAGACATGGGTCTGATCCCTGGTCTGGGAAGATCCCACATAACATGAGGCATATAAACCCGCTTGCCACAACTGTTGAATCTGTGCTCTAAATCCTGGGAGCCGAAATTACTGAAAGTCAAGCACTCTAGAGTTTGCTCTGCAACAAGAGAAGCCACATCCGTGCGAAGCCGGCACACCACGACTAGAGAGCAGCGCCCTTGCCCCAGCTAGAGAAAAGCAGGAATGACAGTGAAGACCCAAGGCCACAAAAGAAATGCAGTAAATTTCAAGGAAAAAAAAAAAAAAAACACAGGAAAAGAGAGAGGCTCAGAGGAGACACTGTCACCTTAGAGGCTGCTCTTTCCCAGAGAGTTGAGGTCAGCACAGCACACTGTGGGTGGGCACTGTGGGCTCTTTGGGAACTTGGAATCAGAGAAGAAATAACCCTGCTTCAGTCCCCAGTAACCCTGTCATCCAGAGGTTTTCTTTAAGATTTTTTTTTTTTTTTTTTGTCTCACTGAGGACACTTTTCAGATGGCTATTTCCCCAGCCATTTTTCAAGGGTCTCAGAAGTCAAATAAATCATAATTTCACTGGCCCCTTTTCTACTGTATTTAGATGATTACTATTTCTTCAGACCTAGCTAAATCCACACAGATTCTGATCAAGGTGACCATTAGGCCCAGAAATAAAATTCTTCTATTTCTCTTCATAAATACCAGCATTTTTTCTGCACTTAATACCGAAGCTCTTATTGGTGTTAGCATACTACCAGGTTCAGGGATGACTCCCACTTTGGGGCACATCATACAAGGATTTCTTTGAAGTTGAACATCACATGCAAAGGGAGACCCTTTCTCCATCTATAAGAAGTTTCCTGCCTCTCACCCACCCCAGCTATTTTGATGCCTGAACAATTCTTATATACCTCTGCCCACCAAGGTGAAGACTCCCTGAAGGGTGTTCTGTCTTAGTCACTTTGGGGAAGATCGCTTTCACCATATTTCTCTCATATATATACTTGGCCTTTACATAAAACAGCATTAAAGTGGATTCTACTCAAGTGACGTTTTAAACATAAACATGATGAAAAACAATATATATGTGTGTGTAAATGAATCACTTTGCCCTACAGTTAAGATAAGAGACAATAAGTTAACTAAAAGTATATTAAATTGTGTGTTTAACTTGTGTTTATTTTTAATTGTGTGTTTAATTAAAAACACAATGATTTAACTAAACTTCAGAAAAAACTTTTTTAAAAAATCTGTGACTTCTGTGGTGGCCCAGAGTTAAAAATCTACCTTACAATGCAAGAGATGCCAGTTCAGTCCCTGGCCCAGGAATATCTCTCATGCCACAGGCAACTAAGCTTATGAGCTGCAAACACTGAGCCCATGGATAGCAACAGGTTAAGCCTGTTGCTCCAGCACGAGAGCTGCCACCACAAGGAGAAGCCGAGCACTGTGATGAACAGCAGCCGTGTGCATCACAGCAGGAGAAAGCCCGCAGCAAGGAAGAACTAGCACAGCCCAAACAAAATCAATCAATCATCCAGAAAAAACAGTCTCTGAAGAAAGCTCATGGGCTGATATAGAGCTCTGCCACAGTGGCCAGATTTTAAGCTCATCATTCTCAGGTATGCAAGAATCTGTGGGATATTCAGGACCTTTCTGCCTGAGCTGTTGTCAGTTGTGCCAAAGAAAATCATAGACAGACATGGGGTTAAGTTTTGAAGACAAATTTTATTCAGCATTATGACAATAGATGGCTAAATGGGCTTCTTTTGACATTCTAAATATGACAGTTTTGCACACAGTTAGGAAAAGCCAGAATGATAAAATATTTTTTCAGAATTATCACCTTACAGATATAAAAGCCCTTTTAGGAGTAACTTGCGTTATTGCCCTGTTTCTTTGAGATGTGATTTTTCTACCTGATCTTAGGTGCTTATGACTTTATAAACAAAAATGAAATATTTCTCTTTTTCTTTCTAGCTTATTCCTCCAGAATTTGGCTTCTCCAGCTCCCCTGTCGACTTGATGAATTACTGTCACCACATGACAATTGATTTTCACTAGTCATTATTTAATTTGTTCTAACTTGTTTTCAAATTGTTTATGTCTTGTGCCTCTTCACTGCATTATGAATTTATAAATGAAATGAGCTATATACCTTATACCCACCTACTTTATAAAGTTAGAAATTCATTTTCATATTTGACTCTAAACACATCTCTAAAAAAAACACAACTCTACAAGTCAACACACCCTTTTGGAATCCTGCACCCATGCTGGGTCCCGTTTTCTCAATCACACTGAGCTAATATCAGAAACCAAGGCTGTGTTTTCCCTTCATAATGGATGTATGTCCTAGATTTCAGTTTTCAAGTGTCCAGAAGAAAGCTTCTGATAGAAGCAATCGACTAGGCAGGGTATTACAGAAATATGTGTTGGGACTCAGGTGACCACACATGTCATCACTGCAGTGAGGACAGGGGCTGGGGCTAACTCAAATCTTCCTGGGATGTTCTAAGTCTGTAAGGATCACCCTCAGCTCAGCCTTTATCTAAGCAAGTCTTTCCAAGTGAAGGACACCCAGAGCTGTAACTCTCCCAAGGGGACAGATAGAGCTCTAGGCTTAAATCAGGGAGCCTGTTAGTATGACACAGAAGACACTTTAGGACAGCCATGGAGAAGAGGTTTCTGCACATGCTCAGGACCTTGAGCTGGGAGCAGTGGCTCAAGGTGAGCAGAAAGGCCATGAGGTGGATGTCTGTGGTCCCACACAGGTTTAAGTCCAGTTCTTCCAGAGTGCCTGCAACTTTCTCCAGTAGAACTTGAAGGAGCTCCAGACTAAAGTTGGTCAGGGTAACACCACTAAGATTCAGGCCCTTCAGCTGACAGAGTTTTGGACACCAGGACAGATGGGTCAGGTCTGATTCTGTAAGCAGGCAGTCTGTGATTGAGATGCTGTTCAACAGGGTCTTCAAGCACCTGAGAGAGGGGGAAATAAGCAATTAGATCAGAGAAACCAAAGTGGCAGGTGAGTTCCAGAGGAGAAGTCAATGATTGGCCTAAAGCTGATAAAGTTCAATATCCAGAATGCCCAGTCTCATTCTAGGCTGAGTCCTGCCATTTTCTTAGTGTGACTGGATCACATTCACATGATCTTGAAAGCCATCTTTCCGCATCTGTCAAGCAGAGTACAATACACTCTACTTCCTTAGCAGGATGAATGGAGATAATGGAATGCACTAGAACATGATCAGAGGAGAGCGTGAAACAAAGTATCTATCAGGGTGGACATCACTGAGTGTTAGTTCTGGGAGATGAGATAAAAAGTGCTTTTCATTTAGACTGCCACTCTGTGTGTGACCTGTGGGTGCATTTACCTCTGGCCAAGTGAGGCTCAGGGAATACATGCAGAAACAAAAGACCCCACATCATGCCCTGGGCCTGCCAGTCTTTAGAGACTCCCAGTCCCATGACATCTACAAACTTCAAATCACTTTTATATTCTTTTGGCTCTGCTTCATTACCATAATCTCCAAAACCATGCACTTCCTTCATATTAATTACTTTATATGCAACAAAAGGCCACCTGTTACTGACTTGGACTTTAAAACCTTGTGGTTACAGGTTAGTGACTGTGGAGTTTCTTTTCAAAATTCTCAGGCTGATGTAATTTTACCTCTTCAATGCCCCCTTTGCTTACTTATTTCATAAAAATTCAAAACAGAGAAATCTCTCCCCAAAGAAAAAAATCACACACATACACCTGCACTAGATCTAGGCCCCCTAACTTGTGGATTCCCAGCATGGTGTCCCTTTCCAGAGCTTATGTAACAGATTCCTCCACCTGGATTGCTGTGCTTCTGTAACACTGTGTTTCACAGTGGAGCAACAGATGAGACACTGCCCTTGATATTCTACCATTGTGTCCACTGTTAGTCAGCTCCTGACAGAGCCTCACATGAGCATCTGGTCCAGATGGCCTTCAAGAAAGAACGGAACCTCCATATGGAGGTCCCAGGGGTCAATTGCAGAATTTCTTGATGGTCCTGCTCCTCAACAGCAGACCCACGAATGTGGGACAGAATAAGATGTGAACGTTGCTCATCTCACCCAGGAGAGGAGCAAACTGGACCAGGGTGGACAGCTTCTGGGTGAAACTCAGTTTAATTTTCTGTACACAGTCCAGCTTCACCATCCTGAGAATTTTCTTCATATTTTCCTTGGACATTGAAATAATCTTCATCTTCTTACAGCACAGGTGTATGGAGGCTTTTCTCTGCTCCACCCACCTGAAGAGGTAGGTAAGGAATTTCTCCAGGGGCTTTTTCTTAAGACAAAGTTCTATGTACACTTCTAAGCAAATCAAGGAATGCCTTATCCTGGACATGTCCTCAGTCACTGGGGCCAGCAGTGAGCCTGAGGGCATGTGGTCCTTGCTTCTAGACCCCAAGTTCCAGAAGTCCTGGCCAGTGTTCCTTAAGTCCAGTACCCGCAGCTTGCACCTCCTGTGGGGAAACAGCAGATGGGTGGGATGAGATTCTTCAAAATACACACTGACTGAACCCATAGCCTCAGAGTTCAGGCAACATTCCAATTCCACATCTGTGCTCTTACTTCACATTCCTGCTCTCACCTGCTGTTGTTTCTTTCCTTTCTTATTCCCTCTCCCCCAGCTCTTTTTCCTCTTCCATCTTTCCTGTTATATTTTTGTAAGGGATTTCCCAAAGTGATCTCAGCAATTCTCAAGGTCTCTGAGCTTTTTCAGAAGACTCTGGTCCACCGCTCGGTCATCCACTCTACCTGGCACCAGGAGTCTCTTCTAGGACATCCAAGACCCTGCCAGGCTCCCTGAATCTGACTCACCTGGGGTGAACCTTCTGGGAAAACAGGACATCAAGGTCATCCACCACTGCTTTTAAGGTTCCTTGGCGAGGCTTTTGCACCAGGCCCCACAGAGGCAGGAGGGCAAAGGGCCAGGCAAGCTCCATGGGCTTCAGAGTCTCCCTGCATCAGCCAAAGACAGCAGCCATGAAGAGTGTTGGATAGAGCTCTCTGGGCAAATACTCCAAAGTGGAGATGGCTGAGGGTTCATCTCTCAGCAGGCCAATTCCTATCAAGATCACAAGTCTAGGAGGGTTGTGAACACTCATCCTGACTCTTCTCTGAATGGAATCCTGGGAAACTGCAAGGAGATAAGGCAAACCTCTCAGAACAATCATAATCATTAGGGTTGTCTCTCTCCCCACACTTCAGAGAAATCAAATCAGGACCACAGCCATTGCTCTGGCAATGATGAACCAGAATGGAAGAACTTGATGTGTCTGGATTCCAGTCTGGGTTTGTGGCTGTAAAGCCAGAGCTCTCCCCATCCTGTCACTAGAGCAAGAACCTAGCAAGTTCCACGAAGGAAGAAAGCCAACTGGAAGTTCATCTGTTTCCATCCACTGCTTTCCTTAATGCATTTCCCTCTTGTATATCTGTGCAGGCGGCTGTGACGATGCACAGAGCATGGCTGAGGGGAGCTACCCCACATTCGAGGTCAGGGGCAGTGACTGAGAGCAGCTACCCTACGTCAGAGGTCAGGGGCAACAGCTGAACGGAGCTACACCGTGTCCAAGGTCAGGGGTGGCGGCTGAGAGTGCCAGGCTGTGACAGTGCAGGAGCAGCCTAGAGAAGCTACCCCCACCCGAGGCCAGGGGCAGCGGCCAGGAGAGGAGACCTCACGTCCAAGGAGTGGTGGCTGCTCATGCGCTGGAGGGCCTAGAGGAGCTATTCCACATTCAAGGTCGGGAGGGGCAGCGGTGAGGAGATACCCCTCATCCAAGCTAAGGAGCAGCAGCTGCCCTTTGCTAGAGCAGCCGTGAAGAGATACTCTATGTCCAAGGTAAGAGAAACCCAAATAAGATGGTAATTGTTACAAGAGGGCAAACACACTAAAACCATAATCACAGGAAATTAGTCAACCTATCACACTAGGACCACAGCCTTGTCTAACTCAATGAAACTAAGCCATGCCCTGTGAGGCCACCCAAGATGGGCGGGCATGGTGGAGACGTCTGACACAATGTGGTCCACAGGAGAAGGAAATGGCAAACCACTTCAGTATTCCTGCCTTGAGAAACCCATGCAAGACAGGTTTAACAAGGACCCTGGTGGCTCAGAGGTTAAAGCATCTGCCTCCAATGAGGGAGACCTGGGTTCAATCCCTGGGTTAAGAAGATTCCCTGGAGAAGGAAATGGCAACCCACTCCAGCATTCTTGCCTGAAGAATCTCATGGATGGAGGAGCCTGGTAGGCTACAGTCCACAGGGCCACAAAGAGTCAGACATGACTGAGTGGCTTCACTTCACTTTAGAAGAAATAAAAAAGTCAATGAGTAATGCAATAAATGATATTTTAAAAAACACTCCGGAGGGAACCAACAGTAAAATAAAGGAGGCAGAAGATAGGATAAGTGAGATGGAAGATAGAATGGGAGAAATAAATAAAACAGAGAGGAACAAAGAAAAATGAATTAAAAGAAATGAGGATAATCTCAGAGACCTCTGGGACAATGTTAAACACACCAACATTCGAATCAGAATAGTCTCAGAAGAAGACACAAAGAAAGACCATGAGAAAAATATTTGAGGAGATAATAGTTGAAAACTTCCCTAAAATGGGGAAAGAAATAATCACACAAGTCCAAGAAAATCAGAGAGCCCCAAACAGGATAAGCCCAAAGTGAAACATCTCAAAACACATATTAATCAAATTAACAAAGATCAAACACAAGGAACAAATGTTAAAATCATCAAGGGAAAACCAACAAATAACAAACAAGGGGATTCTCATAAAGATAACAGCTGATCTTTCAATAGAAACTCTTCAGGCCAGGAGGGAATGGCAGGACATTTAAGTATAAATAACCTACAGCCCAGATTACTGTATCCAGCAAGGATCTCATTCAAACATGAAGGAGAAATCAAAAGCTTTACAGACAAAAGCTGAGAGAATTCAGCACCACCAAGCCAGCTCTCCAACAAATGCTAAAGTATTTTCTCTAGACAGGAAACACAGAAAGGGTGTATAAACTCAAACCCAAAACAATAAAATAAATGGCAACAGGGTCATACATATCAATAATTACCTTAAATGTAAGTAGGTTGAATGCCTCAGCCAAAAGACAAAGACTGGTTGAAAGGATACAAAAACAAGACCTGTATAAAAGTTTTCTACAAAAGACCCACCTCAAAACACAGGACACATACAAAGTGAAAGCGAAAGGTTGGAAAAAGATATTCCACACAAATAGAGACAAAAGGAAAGTAGGAATATACTTTAAAACAAAGCCTGTGAAAAAATACAAAGAAGGACAATACGTAAGGATCAAAGGATCAATCCAATAAGATATAACAATTATAAATACACATACACAACATAGGAGCATCACAATATGTAAGACAAATGTTAACAAGTATGAAAGAGGAAATTGACAATAACACAATAATAGTGGGAGATTTTAAGACCCCACTCACACTAACATCTATGGATAGATCAACTAAACAGAAAATTAGCAAGGAAACACAAACTTTAACTGATAAAATAGACCAGTTAGACCTAATTAACATCTCTAGGATATTTCACCCTAAAACAATGATTTACACCTTTTTCTCCAATGCACATGGAACCTTCTCCAGGATAGATCACACCCTGGGCCAAAATCTAACCTTGGTAAATTCAAAAAAACTGAAAACATTCCAAGCATCTTTTCTGACCATAATGCGGTAAGATTAGATCTCAATTACAGGAGAAAAACAATTTAAAAATGCAACATATAGAGGCTGAACAACACGCTGCAGAATAATTGAAAAATCATAGAAGAAATCAAAAGAGAAATCAAAATATGCATATAAATTAATGAAAATGAAAACACAACAACCCAAAACCTGTGGGACACT
>SJYC01030563.1:0-16952 GCA_006408675.1 Madoqua kirkii
GTGGTACATATACACAATGGAGTATTACTCAGCCCTTAAAAAGAATAAATTTGACTCAGTTCTAATGAGATGGATGAAACTGGAGCCGATTATACAGAGTGAAGTTAGCCGGAAAGAAAAACACCCATACAGTATACTGACACATGTATATGGAATTTAGAAAGACAGTAATGATGACCCTGTAAGTGAGACAACATAAGAGACACAGAGATATAGAATGGACTTTTGGCTTCTGAGGGAGAGAGTGGGATGATTTGGGAGAATGGCACTGAAACATGTATACTATCATATAAGAAATGAAGCGCCACTCTATGTTCAATACAGGATACAGGATGCTTGGGGCTGGTGTACGGGATGATCCAGGAAGATGGTGTGGGGTAGGAGGTGGCAGGGGGCTTTGGCATTGGGAGATCGTGTACACCTGTGGCTGATTCATGTCAATGTATGGCAAAACCAATATAGTATTATAAAATAGAATAAAGTGTTAAATAAAAAATATAAAAATAAACAAAATAAAAAATAGAAAACCTAATCAATTCTCCTGGCACAAGGGAACTGCTGAAATCCCTGGAAGAAAAGGAAATGAAAATGGGCAATGTATAATTTTATTTGCTCAGTCACCAAATTTCTACATTTAGAAGAAAATTTTGCTTTGTCTTAGAAAATGTAAAATGTATTGCATATATAAACTAATGCAAGTTAAAAAAATAAAATTTATATTAAAAAAATAAGTCCTGGCAATGATGGTGGTGATGGCTGTACCACAGTGTGAATGTACTTAATGTCAATACATTGAAAAATGGTTAAACACGGTAAATGTAAGTTATATACGTTATCATAATAAAAAAAAAGTTAAAACCTAAAAAAAATAAAATAAAATAAAAACTAAAAAAAAAAAAAAGCAGAGACATTACTTTTCAATAAAGGTCTCTCTAGTCAAGGCTATGGTTTTGCCACTGGTCATGTATGAATGTGAGAGTTGGACTATAAGGAAAGCTGAGCTCCAAAGAATTGAGTCTTTTGAACTGTGGTGTTGGAGAAGACTCTTGAGAGTCCCTTGAACTGCAAGAAGATCCAACATGTCCATCCTAAAGGAGATCAGTCCTGGGTTTTCTTTGGAAGGACTGATGCTGAAGCTGAAACTCCAATACTTTGGCCACCTCATGTGAACAGCTGACTCATTTCAAAAGACCCTGATGCTGGGAAAGATTGAGGGCAGGAGGAGAAAGAAGGGTACGACAGAAATTGTTGCATGGCATCACCAAATCAATGGACATGGGTTTTGGTGGACTCCTGAAGTTAATGATGGACAAGGAGGCCTGGCGTGCTGTGATTCATGGGGTCACAAAGATTCAGACACGACTGAGTGACTGAACTGAACTGAACCTAACCTAATCTGCTGAATTATAGACTTTCAAGGGACTTGTGATCTATGCTGTTACTGTGTACTTTTACTTAGGCCGCCTGTACGGAAGCCCCTAGCCTGGCTAAGAGCTGAAAGTTACTGTATGGAAGCGCCTAGCCTTGCTAGGAGCTGAAAGTTACCAAAGCACATCTGGTAGCAAGGCAGAACTCTAGCTCCATAAATATGTCTCAGGCTAGGGGCACTCTCTTGGCTGCTTGTCTAAGGGGCCAGTGACCTGAAAGTGAGTCTTCATCATGGCTGTGTCTTGGATCTATATGCATAGAAGCATTGCTGGTGACCATGAGGTTTTTGAGGACACAGATCAGGAACTACAGTATCTGGTCTGATTGGATTTGCAATGGGCTTCTTCCTTTGGTGGTGCTAGCTTTTAGCAGATCAGAGAAAGTGCTCTACTGGCTTCTGTCTCAACTCCTTAGATATTCTTTTGAGGAGTCCTTGGAAATGAAATGTAAGGATTGGCCCTAGTAACTTGAGGATAAAAATAACTTTTTCCTCACTGGCCACCCTTCACTATCTCTTTTGCCATCACATATACTGTTATAGCGATAACTCAGCACTTCTACTGTGGTCAGGATTGTATTCAGAAATGTGCACAGGCAGGTGGAAGATAGATGCTTCCCCTAGCAGTCGTAGCTTGGGAAACATTCTGGGAAAACTATACTGCTCCACTCCAGGTGGCATCAGTGGAAAAGGGTAAATCAAACAAAGGTCTTGGTGGTAGGGAACTAGAAATCAATTTGAGATACCATCAGGTTTACTCCTGATGCATTTCCACCCTACCTCAGTGGTAGAACCAGGAGGGATGAGTACGGTGCCTGTGTTGGTAAGGGGCCGACTAAGTCCAACCAGGGAACGAAAGCTTCAGTGGAAAATCTGTCCACACCCACATCTAGAGCAGGGAAGGACACTTCCAGAGGAAAGAAGCCAAGGCTGTGGATGCCACTTTTTTTCTCTCTTACAGATGGGCGCTAGCAGTTCCAAAAACACTGCTTTAAAATGTATTTTAAAGAACTGGGACAAGTTTGATCCCCAGAATTTAAAAAAGAAATGCAGAAATTAAAAGACGCTTACTCCTTGGAAGAAAAATTATGAGCAACCTAGATAGCATATTGAAAAGCAGAGACATTACTTTGCCAACTAAGGTCCATCTAGTCAAGGCTATGGTTTTTCCAGTGGTCATGTATGGATGTGACAGTTGGACTGTGAAGAAGGCTGAGTACTGAAGAATTGATGCTTTTGAACTGTGGTGTTGGAGAAGACTCTTGAGAGTCCCTTGGACTGCAAGGAGATCCAACCAGTCCATTCTGAAGGAGATCAGTCCTGGGATTTCTTTGGAAGGAATGATGCTAAAGCTGAAACTCCAGTACTTTGGCCACCTCATGTGAAGAGTTGACTCATTGGAAAAGACTTTGATGCTGGGAGGCATTGGGGGCAGGAGGAGAAGGGGACGACCAAGGATGAGACGGCTGGATGGCATCACTGACTCGATGGACGTGAGTCTGAGTGAACTCTGGGAGTTGGTGATGGACAGGGAGGCCTAGTGTGCTGTGATTCATGGGGTTGCAAAGAGTCGGACATGACTGAGCGACTGAACTGAACTGAACTAAACTAATCTTCTTCTGTAATACTGAATGGCCATGGTATCATTTGGAAGACAGAAACTCTGGCCTGTTGAAGGGGTCTCAATTATAATACTATTTTACAATTAGTCGGTTCTGTAGAGAACAAGAGAAATGGCTATATATGTCTTGAAGGCAAGGGAAACAGAACACAAAATAGCTCTCCTAGCTGTTGGAAACTAAGCAGTTCCCATAACAGAACCACTCTGTCAGATGCATTTTTGAAGGACTAAAGTGAGCGTTCACTAAGACTTTAAACTATGCTAAGTTGGCTGACATAGAACAGGGGGAGAGGAAACTCCTGGTAAATTCTTGGATAGACTACAAGAGGCTCTCTGTAAGTTTACTGATGTTGATCCCAAAAGGGCAGAGGAGGAATGATCTTAAAAGATAGATTTCTCAATCAGCAGCTCCAGATATCCACCATAAGTTATGAAAACAGGCATTTGGACCAAATAAGTCTTAAGAAAAACTGTTACAGCTGGCTCAGACAGTATATTACAGTAGAGAATATGAGGAGAAATGACAACAGAAAAGAACCAAAGGAAAGGCCCAAGCTCTAGTGATGGCTGTGGAAACTTCTATAAATCAGTCTGAAGAGAAAAATGCCCAGAGGAATCCAGGTGAAAAGGGATGGGCTTGTTATTACTCTGGAAAGGAGGGTCATCTCATGTGAAATTGCCCTCAGGCATTTAAGCTGCCCCAATTCCATGTTCAGTTTGCAAAGGACCATACTGGAGAAGAAACTGCCCTCAAGGTGTAGGCCCCAGGGGTCAGACTCTCAAGACAATCAAGATTGAAGGTGCCTTGGGGTCCTCACACAAGCTCCCATCCTAATAACACCTGAGGAACCCCAGGTATTAATAATTGTGGCAGGACAATCAGTCGACTTTCTTTTAGACCCTGAAGCAACTTTCTCAGTGTTCACTGAAGCCCCTGGTCCACTTTCCTCCCAATCCACTACTGTAATGGGACTGTTAGGATGAGCCAAATGCTATTATTTCAGTCATACATTAAGCTGCAACTGGGATTCTGCTGTTTTCTCAGGAGTTTCTGATCGTGTCAGAGTCTCCCTCAGCTCTTTTGGGGAGGGATATCCTAAACAAGGTCCAGGCCTCTGTTTTCATGAATACGGAACCTGTTCTTTTAACTGAAGAAAATGTAAATCCTAAAGTGTGGGCTGATGGAAAAACTGTGGGTTGAGCACAAAATGTTCCTTTCCTTATTAAGCCCAAACACCCTCACTTATTTCCACATCAAAAGCAGTATCCATTAAAGCCTGAGCTTAAGGAAGAGTTAAAACCCATCATTGAAAATTTAAAGGAACAGGGGCTATTAATTCCTTGTAATAGTCCATGCAACACTCCTAGTTTTGGTGTGAAAAAGTCAAATGATAAATGGAGACTAGTTCAAGATTTATGAATAATAATGCCTAATCCTTATATTTTATTGTCTGAAATTCCTGAATGAGCCAAATACTTTTCAGTCATTGATTTGAAGAATGCTTTCTAGAGTTAAACCTATACTATACTATCTTCTACTTATGACTTTAAGACAACTGAGAGGATAATCCTCTTGGGAATTACAGGCTATTGGCACATTTGGATTTGGGTTATGGGGAAACTGCCCAGCCTTTAATCAGGGCTTGAACTATCCCCCAAAGAAGGGACTGTCTCTACGACAGACTGTTTTCACACACAGATATTGTCATAGGTCCTAAAGCCTTAGAATTAGCTATGTGACGCAGCTTTCAGCTTTTCAATAGATATTACAAGAACTCCAGGAGGTGACCCCTGACCCAGCCTCCACAATCATTCTAACTGCTGTGTCTGTGGAGTACTCCTCTCCTCATCAACTGAAGGCTTAACATGGTTAGTTTCTCTCATTTAAGGAAAGGACTTTCTTCAAGTTTGCAAATACCTTCACCAACAACAATCATATGTGATGCCTCTTCTTGATCTGATTACATCCAACAAGCCTAAGATGGACTGATAACATATTGTACCTTAACTATGGACATAATGTAACTTTTAATACTGATTATGTTTTAACTTGGTTTAATGACTATTTTGCCTTATATCTGTAACTGTATAATGGGATTTGTTTCTAACTGTCTGAAAACCTTTAAGTTACAAATAGTTGTACAGGCTCCTACAAGTGCCACAGTCTCCTCCAACTATTACTTGGGGTCCCTGGATCAGAGACACTCAATATGAGGGTTAGGAGAATATGTTGCCTCCACAATTTAGGGATGACATCCCTCAAAAGCAGGAAGTAGTTATGAAATGAAAATGATGCTCCTTTCCCTTGGCAACACAATTCTTCTAAAAGAAAGGGAGGAAATGAGAGAGTCAATTTTTAGGTAGGTTGATAAGCAGTCCATGCTCCCTGAAGAGGAGCAAGGGGTCTGGGGCTCTCAAAGAGGAGATAGGGGACTGGAATTCTCAAGAAGGAGGAAAGAACAAACATTTTTTCTACATTCCTTAGTCTGAGTGTGGTAGACCCGGGTTCTATCCCTGGGTCAGGAAGATCCCCTGGAGAAGGAAATGGCAATCCACTCCAGTATTCTTGCCTGAAAAACTCCATGGACTGTCTGCTGAGGAGCCTGGTAGCTGACAGTCCATGGAGTTGCAAACAGTTACGACTGAGTGACTTTCACTAGTCTTAGTAAGGATTATATAACAATAATGTATCCTGCTTGAGGACAAGTTTCTCCTTCTTGAGAACCTTCCAACTAATCTTGTTATCTTAAAATGTATATTATGGGAGTGGGTCTGGTAAAATCTTTCTATTGTTAATTCTAATCCTTTCATCTTAAAATGTAAATTTTGGGAGTGGGTCTAGTAAGATCTCTACAACCTTGAGACATTCTTTTGGTTTACTGTAATAACCAATTAAAAAGTATATAGCTCCCTTGCTAAGACTAGTTAGGGGAGCACTCTCCATCCTCCTTCCAATGTCTGTGCCAGAAACTTTCTCTGTTCCTTTTTATATTTTAATAAAATTCTGCTACACAAAAGCGCTTGAGTGGTCAAGCCTGGTCCCTAGTCCCAAAGCTAAATCTTCTTTGGAGATCACGAATCTGACATCATTCACTGTAAGCTATCGACTTCATGGCAAATAGAAGGTAAAAAGTGGAGACAGCGGCAGATTTTACATTCCTGGACTTCAACATCATTGCAGATGGTGACTACAGCCATGAAATTAAAAGACGCTTCTTGGAAGAAAAGCCATGACAAACCTAGATGGCATGTTAAAAAGCAGAGACATCACTTTGTTGACAAAAGTCCATATAGTCAATGCTATGGTTTTTCCAGTAGTCATGTACAGATTAAAGACCTGGACCATAAGGAAGGCTAAGTACCAAAGAAGCAATGCTTTCAAACTGTGCTTCTGGAGAACACTCTTGAGAGCCCCTTGGACAGCAAGGAGATCAAACCAGTCAATCCTAAAAGAAATCAACCCTGAATATTCATTGGAAGGATTGATGCTAAAGCTCCAATACTTTGGCCACCTGATGCAAAGAGCTAACTTACTGGAAAAGACCCTGATGCTGGGAAAGATTGAGGGCAGGAGGAGAAGGGAGCAACAGAGGATAAGATAGTTGGATGGCATCATCGACTCAATGGGCATGAGTTTAGCAACCTCCAGGAGATAGTGAAGGACAGGTTAGCTTGGCATGTTGCAGCCCATGGGGTCACAAAGAGTCAGAAATAACTTAGGGACTAAACAACAACAAGCCCATATGCACAAATCTAACTTTCCTATTAACACTGCAAAGCTCACTACATGGGGAGGGGCATTGCAGCATGAGTAAAATAGAAGTATTCGAGAGGGTTTTGACAAGTAGATACCTTTGGTCTTGTGTCTACAACATACAAGAACTGGCTCCCTGGATTTGTCTGGCGAATAGCCTCTAGCAGTAGTTCATCATCTATGCAACGAGTATAAAATCCAGACAGAGGCTGGCTACAGCGGCAAATGGCAGCCTGTAAAGAAAAATGTGTCAGTTGAGTGATCATATTTACAGGTGGTCAAAAATCTTCCTTGTTCCCACGTTCAATGAGTAGAAGAGGATGAGCCAACTCAGGATAGTGAAATAAATAGATAAATAAAAATGTAGCTCTGAAATCCAGCATTTCAGTATCATTGAGCTCAGCTTCCTTCCTCCCTCCCCACTCCAGCATGTGGGCTGTATTACTACAAACTGTGGCTCAGATAGTCTTTTCTTTCTTCTACATGGCTAAGATTCCCAACCCAGTCTTGACAAATCCAGACTACAAGAAAATCACATCTTCAGATTTTTAATAAAATTTTATCTATTTTAATATGTATTAGGCTAGCATTTTTTCTTAAATTTTCTTGCTTTTTATAGTCCCAGTGATATCACCCATATACCAGAGGCTCACTTAAGAATTCAGGATAGAACAAAGATCTAAAATTTCTTAAGAGAACAGAATTCACTCATTTTAGGAGTTAATGTCAAATCATGGTACTGGTTTGTTTAAAGGAATTTTAATATGAAAACAGCATAGCTATGTAGTAGGTACACCTAATAATGATCAGTTAATGAACTGCCTTACATTTCAGTGTTGTTGTTATATAGTCTGCTTACTTCGACAGTTTGACACAGACAACCACTTATATTACTATACTCTTTAGCATTTGAATACCTGAGAACTTGACTATTTGTCTAATTCCAGATCTCAGAGAGACTACAAGAGGAAAGAACTATTATCCCTTCTTATGGAAGGGGACTCAGAGGAGTCAAGTGCTTTCCCATAAGACCCTAAACTATATGAAAAACAGTGAGAAAGAATAAGGAAATCTGTATTATAGTGAGAGGCAACAGTTTACAAATATTCTTCCATATGTCTGTTCTCATTCATTTAACAATTACTTGCCATCAAGCAGGAGCTGGCAGAGCAGGAAAGAAATAAATGAACACACTACAAATGCCACTTAACATCTGCATAGCACTTTAAAATTTACAAAGTACACATATATTTTTCCTGATGTGACCCACTTAAAATCCTTCAAAAGTACTAAAGTTCAGAGAAGTAACATGTTTGAGGTCACAAGGCTAGTAAGTGACAGTAGTGTGACTTAAACCCAGGTCTCCTAGAGCCAAGTTTGGTTCTCATCAGAGAAGTTTTGTCCACTCACATTGTTCTCCTTGTAGAAGTAGGAGAGCACAGGCACACGTTCTTTACTTCTGAACTTCGAACTTCCAACCACCGTTCCCAATGTAACAGATTTAGGAACCACTATTTCAGGAGGGTAGGTACTGCATATCTGAAAGAAAACAAACTCAATTTTTTTAACTTAATCTTCTTACTTTTTTTTTTTTTTACCTGCTAGCAGCAACAGGTTGGAATAGCAACCACTTAAGCTTTAGCTGTTCATTATTTATCAACTAGAATTATCGATTCCTCAAAAATAAGAACAAAAATATCCTTGATGTAAAAAGCTCTTCCAAGTAGGCTATCATTTTCTAGAAATGAAAATATTGAGATCTATAAGGACAAAATGTACCTTAGGAATAACAATACAGGTAGAAACATTTTACACATGTCACATTGCTAGAGGAGTTGAAGCATGTCCTATGTGACTCCATTGGGAAAGGGCAAAAGCTTCAACTTTTGTCTGGTTTTCCCCAACTTTACTCCTTTTCCCTTTGTTGATTTTGCCTTCTATATTTTCACTGTAATGAATCACAGTCACAAGTGACTATATGCCAGGTCCTCCTAGTGAATCAATACACTTGAGAGCTTCTATGTTTGGCCCAGAAATGTTTCTGGAGATCTAGGCTCAAATGCTTGATATCAAATACCTGATTTTTTAAATCACCTTAAACTCATGTCTAAAACTAAAGATGCTGTCTGACCCTCTCTTGTAATCCTTATCTTGCTAACATATCCATACCCACTTGGGTCACCTAAGCCAGAAACCAGGAAACCTGCGATGCCTGCTAAACTTCCCCCTCTTTCTCCTAGCCACATTAATGTGTCACCAGGTTCTTTAACTTCTACTACCTAAATATCTATTAAAACCAGCTCCTTCGCACCATCCACAGCCACTGCCTTACTTCAAGTTCTCATCACTTCTCATATCACTCTCCTGCATTCTTAACACTAGCAAATCAATTCTTCATACCAATATCAAAGTTATCTTTTTAAAACACAAATATACTTACAGACATTTCCAGATCAAAATACTCTTGTGGTTATGGTCCTCAGGATAACGTTCAAATTCTTCAATTTATCCATGATCTGAATTCACTTACTGACCTTTTTCCTTCTCTCCCTGTATAAGTTAAGATAGAATCCCTTCTCTAGGCTGTTCCCCAGCACTTAAGACTCTTACTGGCATTCCAGTTTGAATTTCATATTGTTCACCTACACTCCCATAGCACCATATTCTTTAGACTATGAGAACTCTGACTTGGTGTTTTAAATGCATTAGTTATTTAATAAAAATCTTGTTCAATGGCTGAATGTTGAATGAAAAGGAGAGATAATGGGTGGGTTTTTGTTCCCTTTTCAAAACTTTGTTTGCTGAAATACTTCTGTTTCAATTAAGTGAACCAACAGAAAACAATAACAAAATTACCTCATAGTTTCTGTTGGCATCTGTTATGGTCCAGTACCTGTTAGGAATTCCCATACGTCCAAAATCTGAATTTGGTCAATCAGCTTCCATCCACTTTCCCTCATGTCTTTTGAGAACTTGGGATTATATGAAAAAGCATACAGATCTTCAGGTAATTCTATAGAAGAAGTATAGGCATGAAAATAAAGTAATAATGAATGAAACTTAACACCAAATAATGCAATAAAAGCTAGATTTTCTTCTCCCTAAGGGAGTATTTGTCATCAGTCCCTGAAAAAGACAATAATTTGTGTACAAGGTTGCCTTTATTTGTGTACAAGGAATAAGAACTGAAATAATGCTTCAAAGTCTTCTTTTAAAAATATTCATATGATCCCAATACAAAGTAGGAATATTCTGCCTAGTTTCCGGTAAAATGCTAGATAATGGTCGGAACTCAATTTTCCAGTTTTCACATGCTGAGAAACTGGTCCTTACCAAAATTTTTAACAGATCTTCAATTTCCTAACTGCAGTATTTGTTGTAACATATAGCAAAACATTAGCAGTGTTCTTGCATTTTGTTTAGTCAAAACAAGTACTTGCTTCTGGCTGATAAATGGCCATCTCTTCTTGTCAACCCCACTTCCTCTTTCACAAGATTCAACATATACTCAATAACACATCTGATCAATTTCTATGGCAGAAATTGACTATGTGGCAATAAAAGAGAAACCCAAGTAAGATGGTGGCAGTGAGAGAGGGCATCAGAGGGAACAAACTGGAACCACAATCACAGAAAACTAGCCAATCTGATCACATGGACCACAGCCTTGTCTAACTCAGTGAAACTAAGCCATGCTGTGTGGGGCCACCCAACAGTGACAGGTCATGGTGAAGAGGTCTGACAGAATGTGGTTCGCTGGATAAGGGAATGGCAAACCACTTCAGTATTCTTGCCTTGAGAACCTCATGAACAGTATGAAAAGGCAAAAAGATAGGAAACTGAAAAGATGAACTCCTCAGGTCAGTAGGTGAAGGTGAAGTCGCTCAGTCGTGTCCGGCTCTTTGAGACCCCGTGGACTGTAGCCTACCAGGCTCCTCCATTCAGGGGATTCTCCAAGCAAGAATACTGGAGTGGGTTGCCATTTCCTTCTCCAGGGGATCTTCCCAACCCAGGGAACGAACCGGGGTCTCCTGCATTGGATGCAGATGCTTTAACCTCTGAGCCACCAGGGAAGCCCAGTAGGTTCCCAATATGTTACTAGAGAACAGTGGAAAAATAACTCCAGAAAGAATGAAGGTATGGAGCCAGAGCAAAAACAACACTCAGTTGTGGATGTGACTGGTGATAGAAGCAAGGTCCAATGCTGTAAAGAACAATATTGCATAGGAACCTGGAATGTTAGGTTCATGCACCAAGGCAAATTGGAAGTGGTCAAACAAGAGATGGAAAGAGTGAATGCTGACATTCTAGGAATCAGTGAACTAAACGACAGAATGAACTCTGTTAGTTTCCAAGGCAAGCCATTCAATATTACGGTAATGCAAGTCTATTCCCCGACCAGTAATGCTGAAGAACCTGAAGTAGAATGGTTCTTTGAAGACCTACAGGACTTTTTAGAACTAACACCCAAAAAAAGATGTCCTTTTCATTATAGAGGACTGGAATGCAAAAGTAGGAAGTCAAGAAACACCTGGACTAACAGGCAAATTTAGCCTTGGAGTATAGAATAAAGCAGGGCAAAGGCTAATAGAGTTTTGCCAAGAGAACGCACTTTACAACACAAGAAAAGACTCTACACATGGACATCACCAGATGGTCAACACTGAAATCAGACTGATTATATTCTTGACAGCCAAAAATGGAGAAGCTCTATACAGTCAGCAAAAACAAGACTGGGAGCTAACTGTGGCTCAGATCATAAACTCCTTATTGCCAAATTCAGACTGGAATTGAAGAAAGTGAGCAAAACCACTGGACCATTCAGGTATGACCTAAATCAAATCCCTTATGACTATATAACTGACTGTGGCTCAGATCGTGTACTCCTTATTGCAATATTCTGACATAAATTGAAGAAAGTAGGGAAAACCACTAGACCATTCAGGTATGACCTAAATCAAATCCCTTATGACTATAGAGTAGAAGTGAGAAATAGATTTAAGGGACTAGATCTGATAGAGTGCCTGATGAACTACGGACAAAGGTTCATGACACTATACAGGAGACAGGGATCAAGAAATCCCCAAAAAAAAGAAATGTAAAAAGGCAAAATGACTATCTGCAAAGCCTTACAAATAGCTGTGAAAAGAAGAAAAGTGAACAGCAAAGAAGAAAAGGAAAGATATACAGATTTGAATGAAGAGTTTCAAAGAATAGAAAGGAGAGATAAGAAAGCCTTCCTCAGTGATCAATGAAAGGAAATAAAGGAAAACAATAGAATGGGAAAGACTAGAGATCTCTTCAAGAAAATTAGAGATACCAAGGGAATACTGCATGCAAAGATGGGCTCAATAAAGGACAGAAATGGTATGGACCTAACAGAAGCAGAAGATATTAAGAAGAGGTGGAAGGAATACACAGAACTGTACAAAAAAGATCTTCACGACCCAAATAATCACTATGCTGTGATCACTCATCTAGAGCCAGACATCCTGGAATGGGAAGTCAAGTGGACCTTAGGAAGCATCACTGCAAAGCTAGTGGAGGTGATGGAATTCCAGGAGAGCTATTTCAAATTCTGAAAGATGATGCTGTGAAAGTGCTGCACTCAATATGCCAGGAGATTTGGAAAACTCAGCAGTGGCCACAGGACTGGAAAAGGTCAGTTTCCATTCCAATCCCAAAGAAAGGCAATGCCAAAGAATGCTCAAACTATCACACAATTGCACTCATCTCACATGCTAGTAAAGTAATGCTTAAAATTCTCCAAGCCAGGCTTCAAAAATACGTGAACTGTCAACTTCCATATGTTCAAGCTGGATTTAGAAAAGGCAGAGGAACCAGAGATCAGATTGCCAACATCTTCTGCATCATCGAAAAAGTAAGAGGGTTCTAGGAAAACATCTATTTCTGCTTTCTTGACTATGCCAAAGCCTTTGACTGTGCGGGTCACAAGAAACTGTGGAAAATTCTTCAAGAGATGGGAATCCCAGGCCACCTTACCTGCCTCTTAAGAAATCTGTATGCAGGTCAGGAAGCAACAGTTAGAACTGGATATGGAACAACAGACTGGTTCCAAATAGGAAAAGGAGTACGCCAAGGCTGTATATTGTCACCGTGCTTATTTAGCTTATATGCAGAGTACATCATAAGAAATGCTGGGCTGGAAAAAGCACACCTGGAATTAAGACTGCCAGGAGAAATATCAATAACCTCAGATATGCAGATGACACCACCCTTATGGCAGAAAGTGAAGAGGAACTAAAATCCCTCTTGATGAAAGTGAAAGAGGAGAGTGAAGAAGTTGGCTTAAAGCTCAACATTCAGCAAAGGAAGATCATGGCATCTGGTCCCATCACTTCATGGGAAATACATGGGGAGACAGTGGAAACAGTGTCAAACTTTATTTTTGGGGGCTCCAAAATCACTGCAGATGGTAATTGCAGCCATGAAGTTTAAAGATATTTACACTCCTTGGAAGAAAAGTTATGACCAACTTAGATAGCATATTAAAAAGCAGAGACATCACTTTTTCGACAAATGTACATCTAGTCAAGGCTATGGTTTTTCCTGTAGTCATGTACGATGTGGGAGTTGTACTGTGAAGAAGGCTGAGTGCCGAATAATTGATGCTTTTGAACTGTGGTGAAGACTCTTGAGACTCCCTTGGACTGCAAGGAGATCCAACCAGTCCATCCTAAAAGAGATCAATATTGAGTGTTCATTGAAAGGACTGATGCTTAAACTGAAACTCCAGTACTTTGGCCACCTGTTGCAAAGAGCTGACTCATTGGAAAAGACCCTGATGCTGGAAAAGATTGACGGCAGGAGGAGAAGCAGACAACAGTGGATGAGATGGTTAGATGGCATCACTGACTCCATGGACATGGGTTTGCGTGAACTCTGGGTGTTGGTGATGGACAGGGAGTCCTGGCGTGCTGTGGTTCATGGTGTCGCAAAGAGTCAGACACGACTGAGTGACTGGACTGATCTATGGCAATAACTTCCAGAGATCGATGGAGTATTCCAGAACCTTTTACAAAATGCTGGGTTAGCTAACAGATAGCCTCTGACAATAGAATACCAGCAAATTCTAAGAAATTATTCTAGGCCACAGGTAGAAGAAAATGTGAAGGGAATATAATTCAAATCCAGAGGAAGCTTATGGGTTAGCCACCTGGAGTTGGGCTGGAAGATAAGAAGGTGAGGACAGAGGAAATAGGGATAACTGCGTTAAGCACTCTGATAAATTTCCCTAGTTTGCTAGTTGGAACCAAAGGTAGGGGTAGGAACAACAAGCAAAACATAGAGCTTGCAAGGCAACAACAAAAAAATTTGCTCCAAAGCAGTCTTACTTCCTGAACTGTGGAAAAATTTACAAGTTGATATTTAAGATGAAAGAAAGAGAAGGAAGCAACATCTGTCAAACATCTACAATATACCAAGTACTGAATGAAAATGCATGAAACAACTATCATGGGGAGCTTATACTATTACTATTTTTACAGGTGACAAAGCTGACTTCAAAGGTTATGCATGTTGCCCAAATACCATGGAGCTGTAAGAGACAGAGCCCAGATTCAAACTCTTTTAGGTCTGTTGAACTCCATAGCCCATGATCCTTCCATTATGCTGTTCTGGTGGTGGAGTGGATAATTAAAAAAATATCTAAAATAGATAAAAATACTATCATAACTACCTGGTTGAGAAAGCTTTATCAGTGAAATATAAACCTCATGGCACACAATATCAGATTCTAAAACAAAGTGGGCCAACCGGAAATTCTTGCAGCGGAGGATCAGGGGACAACCCAGGCTAGTGACAGGCAATTTCTCCACAGCTCCAATATGATGCAGTGCGATCTACAAAACAGAAAAAGAACAACAACGATAAGTCAGTGTGCTTGACTCTCAGTAATGGTAATAGCATAACCAGAGATGTGGTCATATCTACAGCCTATGACCATCCATTGTAAGGTAAAACTGGGTTTCTGTCAAACAGAAGTAAATAGTGGTAAAAAAAAAAAAAATCTGCCTGCATTGAAGGAGACCTGGGTTCAATCCCTGCGCTGGAAAGATCCCCTGGAGAAGGAAATGGCTATCCACTCCAGTATTCTTGCTTGGAGAATTCCATGGACAGAGGAGCCTGGTGAGCTACAGTCCATGTGTTGCAAAGAGTTGGACACGACCAAGCAACTAACACTATCACTTTCACACTTTCAATGAAAAGCAAATTATGGTACTATAAAACTTCTCTCTCCTTAGGGATATAAGGTTAAGACACTTATCAGGCAATTGTGGTGAATTCGGGTCAGAACAGATGGCTTCTAGAACTATTGTTATTGTTTAGTCTCTGGGTTGTCATGTCCGACTGTGTCTGTGCAGAGAGTTGTGTCCATGCAGAGTCGTGCCTGACTCTTTGCAATTCCATGGACTATAGCCTACCAGACTGGTGGAGTTTAAAAATCATAGTAGAATGATTGTCACAGAGGAAAATAGAACTTCCTTTTGTTCTATCAAATTACTAGTTAAAATGATTAATATTTGGTATTTTGCTTTATTGCTCATGAAGTGTTCCATGAGAATTAACTATTTAACCCCTGTAACAATGCTTTAAGGTATAATAATCCCATTTCAGGAACGAAGAAACCAAAGCTCTGAAAAGTGAATTAATTCTTCATCAAAGGAAATTCAGCCAAAAAGTAGCACAGACAGAATTTGAACCATGGCAGTCTAACTTTGTTCATGGTTATTTCTCTAGAAATTATAAAGACTCTAGTCCTGGAATTAAACTAGAGGAAAATTTATCTTCCACATCTTAGACTCTAGTGACAGTAAAGAAGAAATAAAGGAATTTTTTACCTAAGTAACTCAGGGAATAAGTAGAAACTATAAGACTAAGGACTAAAATAACTATACATAAGCACTGTACTGTAGTTAAGAAAGTTATTTCCCATGGGAGTACAGGTTAATAACTCTGATTCTGAAAAAAATATGAAGAATTATTAAATCTTTAGTTTCATTATCCCTGCTCATGCTAATGCAGCAAAAAAGAAATGCATGGAAAAGGAACTGGTACAAGAAACTGCATACAAATAATGCAAGTCTTTCTTTTTAATTTCAAAATGCCATGGAATCATGGTTTACATTTTTAGTCTTTGATGTCCTCCCCTACCTGTGTCTCTGATGTTTCCTGCCACTAAAACCTAAGTGTACTCTTTTCATTTTCTGGACTTTCTGACCTGCCTGGAATGGCCATCCTATCATCACTGTATTTTCTTTTCCTCCATCTCACACAATCTATGCCCCAGCTCCCATTTATTTTGAAAAGAAATATCTTTCAGGAAATCTTTTAATCATACCCATCATCTAAGAATGGGGTAGATACAGGACTATTCACATATTCCAAGAAGGAATTTTTCATCTTAATGTCTGTCTTAACTATTTTGTCAAACTTAATTCCTGTTGTGGCAGTTTTGAAGGGTCAAAAAACTACTGATAATGTAACAGGAATTAATATATCAAATTTTAAGAAATTCAAGCCCTCCTGATAAATACGGTAGATCTATGTTTGAGCAGTAAAACACTGACCATTGAGAACAGATGCCAAGCAAAAAAACTGCTGACTTAGAAAGAGGCAGAAAGTGAAGCAGACTAAGGCTGGAAAGGGCTTCATTAACAGTACTAACTAGGTAAACATGCCTCCTTTGACATATAGAAAGTTAACATAAGTTCTCCCTTCCTGATCTAGTTCATTAGATTTGAAATAATACCCAGTAGAAACAAATTTGGAGATGTATGCTGTCTGTAAATGTAGGTAGAAAGGGGAAAGGCTCATGACACAGTACTAAAGAACTGGTTCCCAAACTGTTATAAAGAGTCCTTACTAAGTATATAATCTAACCACCTCATTCTACAGATGAGGAAACTGATGGCCAGAAAGCAAGAGTCACTTGCCCAAGTTCATATAGCCAGTTAGTGTACAACTGAGTCTAGCTAAAACCAATTTTCCTGATTCTTCTTTTCTCAATCCTTTCATCATACCAAAGTGAACAAGATATAATGTCATATGGGAAAGTCATGGCATTTTTTAAAAAGGAAGTATTAAAATACTTTTTAAAATGTATAGTCTGTTTCATTCATTTTATACTT
>SJYC01030566.1:0-11191 GCA_006408675.1 Madoqua kirkii
GGAAAATTCTATAAGAGATGAGAGTACCAGACCACATTACCTGTCTCCTGAGAAACATGTATGAGGGTGAAGAAGCAAGTTAGAACCAGACATGGACTGATTCCAAATTGGGAAAGGAGTATGTCAAGGCTGTATATTGTCACCCTGCTTATTTAACTTAAGCAGAGTACATCTGTGCAAACTGCTTGGCTGGATGAATCACAAGCTGAAATCAAGATTGCTGGAAGAAATATCAATAACCTCAGATATACAGATAATACCACTCTAATGGCAAAAAGTGAAGAGGAACTAAAGAGACTACTGATGAGGGTGAAAGAGGAGTGAAAAAGCTGGCTTAAAACACAACATTCAAAAAACTAAGATCATGGCATCTGGTCCCATCTCTTCATGCCAAATAGAAGAGGAAAAAGGGGAAGCAGACAGATTTTCTTTTCTTGGGCTCCAAAATCCCTGTGGACAGTGACTGCAGCCATGAAATTAAAAGTCCCTTGCTCCTTGGATGGAAAGCTATGACAAACTCACACAGAATGTTAAAAAGTAGAGATATCACTTTGCCAACCAAGGTCTATATAATAAAAGCTATAACTTTTCCAGTAGTCATGTACGTATGTGAGAGTTGGTCCATAAAGAAAGCTGAGCACCAGAGAATTAATGCCTTCTGCTTGTGGTGCTGAAGAAAGCTCTTGAGAGTCTCCTGGACAGCAAGGAATTCAAACCAGTCAATTTTAAAGGAAATCAAACCTAAATATTCATTGGAAGGACTGTTCGTGCAGTTGAAGCTCCAATACTTTGGCCACCTGACACAGAATCAATTCAATGGAAAAGACTCTGATGGTGCGAAACTGAGAAGGCACAGGGACGACAGAGGATGAGGTCCATAGCATCACCGACTCAATGGACATGAATTTGAGCAAACTCCAGGAGACAGTGGCGGACAGAGGAGCCTAGCATACTACAGTTTATGGAGTCCCAAAGAGTAGGTCACAAGTCAATAACCAAACAACAAGAAAAGGAGCAACAGGTTAGAGGTACACATAGTGACATGAATAGATGCAAAAATGCATGGCTTAGTGAAAAAATAAGAAGCAGAATGAAATACTGAAGATATCACTAGTTACATAAATACAAATCCATGCAATTCCATTATGCTTTGAAGGATATATTCAAATATTCAATTGAGTTCAGTTGCTCAATCATGTCCGACCCTTTGTGATCCCATGAACCACAGCACGCCAGGCTTCCCTGTCCATCACCAACTGCCGGAGCTTACTCAAACTCATATCCATTGAGTCAGTGATGCCATCCAACCATCTCATCCTCTGTCATCCCCGTCTCCTCATGCCTTCAGTCTTTCCCATCATGAAGGTCTTTTCAAATGAGTCAGTTCTTCCTATCAGGTGGCCAAAGTATTAGAGCTTCAGCTTCACCATCAGTCCTTCCAATGAATATTCAGGAGTGCTTTCCTTTAGGATGGACTGGTTGGATCTCCTTGCAGTCCAAGAGAATATCAAGAGACTTCTCCAATACCACAGTTCAAAACCATTAATTCTTTAGCACTCACCTTTCTTTATACTCCAACTCTCATATCCATATATGAATACTGGGAAAAAACATAGCTTTGACTAGATGGACTTTTGTCAGAAAGTAATGTTTCTGCTTTTTAATATACTGCCTAGGTTGGTCATAAGTTTTCTTCCAAGGAGCAAGCTTTTTTTTTAATTTCATGACTGCAGTCACCATCTGTAGTGATTTTGGGATCCAAGAATATAAATCTGTCACTTTTTCCATTGTTTCCTCATCTATTTGCCATGAAGTGATGGTACCACAAGCCATGACCTTAGTTTTTATATACTGAGTTTTAAGCCAGCTTTTTCACTCTCTTCTTTCACTTTCATTAAGAGGCTCTTCAATTTTTCTTCACTTTCTGCCATAAAGGTGGTGTCATCTGCATATGTGAAGTTATTGATATTTTTCCTGGCAATCGTGATTCCAGTTTGTGCTTCATTCAGCCTGACATTTCACATGATGTACTCTACATATAAGTTAAATAAGCAGGGGAACAATATACAGCCTTGACGTACTCCTTTTCCAATTTGCAACCAATCTGCTATTTCATGTATGGTTGTAACTATCGCTTCTTCACCTGCATACAGATTTTTTTTCAGGAGGCAGGTAAGGTGGTTTATTCTCTTCTTTCACTTTCATTAAGAGGCTCTTCAATTTTTCTTCACTTTCTGCCATAAAGGTGGTGTCATCTGCATATGTGAAGTTATTGATATTTTTCCTGGCAATCGTGATTCCAGTTTGTGCTTCATTCAGCCTGACATTTCACATGATGTACTCTACATATAAGTTAAATAAGCAGGGGAACAATATACAGCCTTGACGTACTCCTTTTCCAATTTGCAACCAATCTGCTATTTCATGTATGGTTGTAACTATCGCTTCTTCACCTGCATACAGATTTTTTTTCAGGAGGCAGGTAAGGTGGTTTAGTATTCCCATCTCTTTCAGAATTTTCCACAGTTTTTCATGATCCACACAGTCAAAGGCTTTGGTGTAGTCAATAAAAGAGAAGTAGATGTTTTTCTGGAACTCTCTTGTTTTTTCTATGATCCAGTGGATGTTGGCAATTTGATCTCTTGTTTCTCTGCCTTTTCTAAATCCAGTTTAACATCTGGAAATTTACAGTTCATGTACTGTTGAACCCTGGCTTGGAGAATTTTGAGCATTACTTTACTAGCATGTGAGATGAGTGCAATTTTGTGGTAGTTTGAACGTTCCTTGGCAATGCATTTCTTTGGGACTGGAATGAAAACTGACCTTTACCATTCCTGTTGCCACTGCTGAGTTTTCCAAATTTGTTCTCCACAACATAAAAGTACAAGGTAAAGCAGTAAGTGTAAATGTATTAATAGAAGATACAACAAATTATCCAGAAGACCTAGCTAAAATAATGAATAAAGGTGGCTACACTAAAAGATAGATTTTCAATGTAGATGAAACAGTCTTATTTTAGAAGATGATGTGTTGGGAGCCACGTTAGGCATTACTGACAAAATGGATGCATGGCCCCAACCCCCTCTCCTCATCTCGCAGGCACGGTCCCAGGATGAAGATAGATTTTCAATGTAGATGAAATAGTCTTATTTTAGAAGATGATGTGTTGGGAGCCACGTTAGGCATTACTGACAAAATGGATGCATGGCCCCAACCCCCTCTCCTCATCTCACAGGCATGGTCCCAGGATGAAGGGGTTAGGCCTTGTGATTCTGACTTGTTCTTTCCTTTCTTTGGTTGAGTTGACTGGAAAGAATGTTAAGGTGCTTGAGAGAAGCATGAGAAAGCACAAGCCTTCTGCAGTTGTGCCCAGAAAAAATCTACACAATGACCATTGACATTTGTTCAAGGAGCTTTACAAAGAATGTCCCAGGATGAGTACACAGGCTGCAGCTTGAGGCCATGGGAAGGATTGTTATCTGAGACCTGTTTGTGAGGGAAATATTTATGGCAAAAGAAGTTTGCTGAGTTTAGGGTTTAGGAATAATTAAGAATAGCTAGAAGCCTTTTTAGGAGATAGTGATCTTAAGATGCTAGGGGCAAACAGGATTTAGAAACATAAGAAATAAACTGAGGAATGTGGCATGAGTTACAATGTAATCACAAGTTAAGTATAGAACACATAAGAGAAAGTAGATAATAGATAGTAAAGCTTATTCTGAGAGAATCAGGAAGCAGGAACTCTGTAGGACAACAATGTATTTCTAGATACAGTAAATCTGGGTGGGGGAAACTAAAAATGCCAAACCTCTGACCTAAAGCTTTTGTCAAAGTATAAAAGAAAACCTGAAGCTTGAAATAAACATGCAGTTTCCTATTATGAATCAGAGGCTACATCATCATCCACTGACACCACTCACCCCTTCAGGCTGATTCCCTGGCTGCTGGAGCTGGACTCTGACATGATGCTATCTAGCACTTTCAGAGTTAGAAAAAAGTCAGTGCCTGGCTTCAGATTTCAAAGGACATATTGACTCTCTTGTTAGGACCTAACACAGCTGGTGATTTTAAATTGAAGTCAGTATTCACTTAAAATTCTGAAAATGCTAGGGCCCTTAAGCACTATGCTAAGTATACTCTGTGCTCTATAAATGGGAAAAAAAAAAAAAAAACCTGGACACTGCCACATCCATTTAAACCATGGTTCACTTAATTAAGCCCATTGTTAAGACTTACTATTCAGAAAAAGATTCCTTTAAAAATATTTGCTCAAGTGCCAGTTGTTCCAATTGTCCAGGCCTGAGTTGTTCTCCTAATTCCTTCCCCTGCCAGCACCTCAAATAGCAGACCACTCATCAAGAATTTTGTATTCAAGACTTGAAAATGTGTTGCTTAAGATGATGAATGCTGACATAGATGCAGCTGATGCTGAAAATTAGGTGGAATTAGAAAAGACTCTGATACTGGGAGGGATTGGGGGCAGGAGGAGAAGGGGATGACCAAGGATGAGATGGCTGGATGGCATCACTGACTCGATGGACCTGAGTCTGAGTGAACTCAAGGAGTTGGTGATGGACAGGGAGGCCTGGTATGCTGTGATTCATGGGGTCGCAAAGAGTTGGGCATGACTGAGCAACTGAACTGAACTGAACTAAGAGGGAAAAAAATTAATCAAGGGTTGAATTTCCAACACACATTTGAAAAACCTCTGCAAGAGCAGACACAGTTAGGGAAGAAAATGTGAAGCTAAAGTCAGAAAATCCAGTTATTAGGCAATATATAGAAAACCTCATGACAAATTCTAGTGATTTTCAAACAACTGACAGAAAAATCTAAAGAAAGTAGGGATTTTGTCTTTACAGAATTGCTGCTGTAATTGCTTTAAATCTTGGATAGATTCCAAAAGTTATAGGACTACTGCTTGTGGCTTCACTGAGTATAAAGATGTCAGATCTGGGCAAAATTAAAAGCATAACAGAAGACTTCCATGAGTTTGTGTATTATGTTAGTCTATGAAAACATGCAAATATATTGTAGAGACTTTACAATTAGAAATGCATATTTTTATGGCTTGAAAATGAATGTTGTATCAAATTTGCTTTTATTTACAGGTTTAGCTTTCTCTTTTACTATAGACATAGAGATACAAGAAAATAAACACCTTGTTGCAACAAAGTGACCAAAATCATACCGAATGCACACTTTTATGTACCCTGTCTGCCATTGTGTGCCTCATCTCTATTTGCTTTCTTCCCGTTTTCCTTCCTCTAAGGGAAAAAAAAAAAAGGTTTCACATTTGTAGAAAGTAATTTCAGTAGTTACTCATCTAGGAGAGGAAGCAGAACTTCTACCTTCTGAAAATTAACCAAAATAAAATACTTTCTTAGGGCTTATTTGTTATGTTTAGTAGTAAGATAGGATAGTTGGTTTCTCTTTAATCAATTGAAAATAGAGACTCTAAAAATGAAAATTTTTCTGTGAATTATCATATTGGGAAGATTTGTTGTTAAAAACTTCCTTTGCACAAAATAACCTATGTGGTATCTAAAAAGATGAGCTCTGGTTGTTTGTTTGTTTGAAATAGAAAATTTTGAGGGAAAATATTAATAGGTTGGGAAAAGTACTTGTAACCAAATCCAAATGTTTTTACTCAAGATTTCTGTTATCTCTAGCACAGATTAGATTGTGGGGGGACTATATAAGAAAATGGATTAAGTTTGGCTAGCCTTATATAAACCACACTTGGAAAAAAATTAAGTTTAGTCTCAGGTTTAATATCTAGCAGATCAACTTGACAAAGTCCCTTAAGAGTGTATTACTATCAAAATCATGAACAAAATGGGAAAACTTTACATGTATACTAATTGATGCTTTCTCAGTATTTTATCACACTACTCCCAGAATTTTCTGTAAACACAACTACTGGTTTACAGCATTTTAGTCAGTTAAGATTTCATTTTTCTTTAATTTACTTTGTAGATTCCATTTGATAAGGAAACCTGTATCAGAAGTAACGTTAAAATGTTAAATAGGGAAAGAGATTCAGTAATATAGTTTAATGGCTATTAAATTTTAAGCTAATGATGGAATAATCTTATGTTTGTATTGGTGTAAAATTTGATGGCTTCAGCTGTATGAATATGTAATAGTTATACATAAACATTTTGTAACTCTGTGACATAATTTTCAAACATTTAAAATTGTGTTGCAGTTACGCTTGGCTGTTTAATAAAAAACAGTCTCACTAAAACCGCACCCAGTCAACCAAGAGTATGTGTACATGATTCGTGTTGTTTTAAGCTTGCTAACACAACATCTCTTCTGCAGCCCATATATCAAGAAGTCATTCTGATTTTTAGAGTTTATTATTTAAGAGGTATATTTTGTAAGGCTATAGCTGCCATAGATAGTGATTGCTCTGATGGATATGTTCAAAGTAAGTGGAAATCCTTCCAGAAAGGATTCACCATTCTAGGTACCACTAAGGACATTCATGATTCATGGGAAGAGAACAAAATATCAACATTATCAGGAGTTTGCAAGTTAATCATCATGAATGACTTTAAAGGGATCAAGACTTCAGTAACTGAAAATGTGATGGAAATATCAAGAAAACTAGAATTTGAAGTGGAGGCTAAAGATGTGAAGTAAGTCAGAGAAAGACACATATGACATATTATGTATCACTTGTATGATACAAATGAATGTATTTTCAAAATAGAAATAGACTCAGAAATAGAAAACAAACTTGTGATTACCAAAAGGGATAGGGGCATAGTGGGAGAGGAGGAGAGATACATTAGGAGTTTGGCATTAACATATACACATCACATATAAAATAGGTAATCAGGAAGGACCTGCTGTTTAGCATACAGAACTATACTCAATATCTTGTAATAACTTACAGTGTAAAAGAATTTGAAAAAGACTATACAAATATATATAAGTGTGTGTGTGTGTGTGTATAATTGAATCACTTTGAAATATGCTAAAAATACAACATTGTATATTAACTATTCAATAAAAGAGAAAAATTATACCCAATAAATGTGACTAAATTGCTGCAATCTCACAATAAAACTTTAACAAGGGAGGAGATGTGTCTTAAGGATGAGCAAAAAATGTGGCTTCTGGAGACGGAATTTTCTCTTGGTGAAGGAGCTGTGAAGATTCTTGAAATTACAGCAAAGGATTTAGAGTATTACATAAACAATTGATTAAGCAGCAGCAGGATTTGAGAGGGTTGACTCTACTTGTGAAAGAAGTTCTAAAGTGTATAAAATGCTATCAGATAGCACTACATGCTACAGAGAAATTGTTCATGAAAGAGTCAATCAGTGTGGCAAATTTCATCGTTGTCTTATTTTAAGAAATTACCAAAGCCACTCCAACTTTCAGCAACCCTGATCAGTCAGCAGCCACCAACTTCAAGGCAAGAAAACTACAAATTGCTGAAGGCTCAGATGATGTCTAGCAATTTTTAAATAATAAAGTGAAAGTGAAGGTCGCTCAGTCATGTCCAACTCTTTGTAACCCCATGGACTATACAGACCATGGAACTCTCCAGGTCAGAATACTGGAGTGGGTAGCTTTTCCCTTCTTCAGAGGATCTTCTAAACCCTGGAATCAAACCCAGGTCTTCCACATTGCAGGCAGATTCTTTACCCAATAAGCCAAAAGGGAAGCCAAAGAATATTGGAGTGGATAGCCTCTCCCTTCTCCAGTAGATCTTCCTGATCCAGGAATCAAACCAGGGTCTCCTGCATTGCAGGAGGATTCTTTACTAACTGAGCTATCAGGGAAGCCTTTTAAATAATAAAGTATATTTACCTAACCTGCCTCTTGAGAAATCTGTATGCAGGTCAGGAAGCAACAGTTAGAACTGGACATGGAACAACAGACTGGTTCCAAATAGAAAAAGGAGTACGTCAAGGCTGTGTATTGTCACCCTGCTTATTTAACTTATATGCAGGGTAGATCATGAGAAACGCTGGACTGGAAGAAACACAAGCTGGAATCAAGATTGGCGGGAGAAATATCAATAACCTCAGATACGCAGATGACACCACCCTTATGGCACAAAGTGAAGAGAAACTAAAGAGCCTCTTGATGAAAGTAAAAGAAAAGACTGAAAAAGTTGGCTTTAAAGCTCAACATTCAGAAAACGAATTATCATGGCATCTGGTTCCATCACTTCATGGAAACAGTGTCAGACTTTATTTTGGGGGGGCTCCAAAATCACTGCAGATGGTGAGTGCAGCCATGAAATTAGAAGACACTTAATTCCTTGGAAGAAAAGTTATGACCAACCTAGATAGTATATTCAAAAGCAGAGATATTATTTTGCCGACTAAAGTCCGTCTAGTCAAGGCTATGGTTTTTCCTGTGGTCATGTATGGATGTGAGAGTTGGACTGTGAAGAAGGCTGAGTGCTGAAAAATTGATGCTTTTGAACTGTGGTGTTAGAGAAGACTCTTGAGAGTCTGTTGGACTGCAAGGACATCCAACCAGTCCATTCTGAAGGCAATCAACCCTGGGGTTTCTTTGGAATGAATGATGCTAGAGTTGAAACTCCAGTACTTTGGCCACCTCATGCGAAGAGTTGACTCATTGGAAAAGACCCTGATGCTGGGAGGGATTGGGGGCAGGAGGAGAAGGGGACGACAGAGGATCAGATGGCTGGATGGCATTACAGACTCGATGGACGTGAGTCTGAGTGAACTCTGAGAGATGGTAATGAACAGGGAGGCCTGGCTGCGATTCATGGGGTCGCAAAGAGCTGTACACGACTGAGCAACTGAACTGAACTGAAATTAAGGTATATACATTGTTTTATTAGATATAATGCTTTATCACACACTTAGTAGACTAAAATATAGTATAACAAAATGTTACATTCACTGAGAAGCAAAAAGAGAAATGTGACTTGCTTTATTGTGATACTCATTTCGTTGCTGTGGTCTGGAACAATATCTCCAAGGAATGATGATAAATGAAAGATGGCCTGGCACTGATTAATGATGGTAACACACCATGAGTGAGGTACACGTAATGAACTCAGTTTTATATATCTGAGGTTGAAAAACAGAGACAAACAAAAAGCCGCGTTTCCTTTTTAAAATTATGGGAAATAACCTTTTAAGACACTTAAAAGGTATTCTACAATGTTGGCCTCTAATTCATCCACACTCATGTTTGAACTCGTTTTTCACATTTGTACCTGTACATCCTTAGGCACTGTGACTTTCATTTACAATGGGATAAAAGGAGAAATGCTTGAGACCACATCAACATAAAATTCCTAGCCCAATGCTTTTTCTTTCTTCTTTTTCTTTAATTTATGTTTAACTGGAGGATAACTGCTTTACAAAGCTATGTTGGTTTCTGTTGTACAGCAATATGAATAAGCTCTACATATACATATATCCCCTCCCTCTTAAGCCTCCCTCATATCTCCCTATCTTACTTCTCTAGGTCATCACAGAGTACTGAGCTGAGTTTCCTGTGCTATACAGCTACTTTCCACTAGTTACCTATTTTACACATGATAGTATATTCAGTGTTACTCTCCCAATTAATCCCAGCTTCTCCTTCCCCTGCTGTGTCCACAAGGCTGTTCTCTACATCTGTTTCCCTAGTCTTGCTCTGCAAATAGGTTCATCAGTGTAATTTTTCTAGATTCCATGTATATGGGTTAATAAACAATATTTGATTGTCTCTAACTTACTTCACTCTGTATAAGAGGCTCTAGGTTCTTCTATCTCAGTATAACTGTCCCAAATTCTAACCTTTTTATGGCTGTGCAATATTCCATTGTATATATGTACCATGGCTTCTTTATCCATTCATCAGTGAATGGATATTAGCTCTCTTTCACTTTCTTATTGTTGTTGTTCAGTCACGCAGTCATGTCCAACCATTTGTGTCTCCACGTACTGCAGCATTCCAGGTTTCCCTGTCGACACTTCACTCTCTCCCAGAATTTGCTCAAACTCATGTCCATTGAGTCAATTATGTCATCCAAGCATGACATCCTCAGTCACCCCTTCTCCTCTTACACTCAATCTTTCCCAGGATCAGGGTCTTTTCCAGTGAGTCAGCTCTTCACATCAGGGGCCAAAGTGTTAGAGCTTCAGCTTCAGCATCAATCCTTCCAATGAACATTCAGGGATGATTTCCTTTAGGATTGACTGGTTTGATCTCTTTGTTGTCCAATGGACTCTCAAGAGTCTTTTCCAGCACCACAGTTTGAAAGCATCAATTTTTTGACACTCAGCCTTCTTTATGGGAAAACTCTCACATCTGTTCTAGCTATTACAAATAGTGCTGCTATGAACACTGGGGTACATGCGTCTTTTTAAATTACAGTTTTCTCAGTGTGTATGCCCAGTATAAGGATTGGAGGGTCATAAGGTAGATTTATTCCTAATTATTAATGAATCTCATATTGTTTCCTGTAGTGGTTGTATCATTTTACATACCTACATACATTCAATAGTGAAAGAGGGTCCCCTTTTCCCTAAATGCTCTCCAGCATTTATTGTTTGTAGATTTTTTTATGACAATTCTGGTAAGTATGAGGTGATATCAGTATGAGGTAGCTTTGATGTGGATTTCTCTAAGAATGAGCAGTGTTGAGCATCTTTTCATGTGTTTGTCAGCCATCAGTAAAGTCCTCTTTGAAGAAATGTCTGCTTAGGTCTTCTGCCCATTTTTTGATTGGGTAGATTTTCTGATATCGAGCTGCATGAGCTGCTTGTACATTTTAGAGATTACTCCTCTCTCAGTTGCTTCATCTACAATTACTTTATCCCATTCTGAAGGCTATCTTATCTTGTTTATGGTTTCCTGTACTGTATATTTCATTACTTTTGGTTTTATTTCCATTACTCTAGGAGGTGGGTTCCATGTCCAGTTATAACTGTTGCTTCCTGACCTGCATATAGGTTTCTCAAGCGGCAGGTCACATGGTCTGGATTTCCCATCTCTTTCAGAATTTTCCACAGTTTCTTGTGATGAACAAAGTAAAAGGCTTTGGCATAGTCAATAAAGCAGAAATATGTGTTTTTCTGGAATTCTCTCCCTTTTTCAATGATCCAGCAGATGTTGGCAATTTGATTTCTGGTTCTTCTGCCTTTTCTAAAACCAGCTTCAACATCTGAAAGTTCACGGTTCACTTATTGCTGAAGCC
>SJYC01030568.1:0-12213 GCA_006408675.1 Madoqua kirkii
CTCCCTGAATTTGCTTCCTCATCTTGTGTTAGATAAAAGTTTTTCCTTGGATTACCTTCTAACAGAACTTGGAAGTCTGTGTCATCTTAAACACCACCTGTTGTACCTGGATAAATGCCTCTGGTACAGTAGAAACTCAAATTGGAATCTTACAAAACAAGGTCATTTGACTTCATTCTGATAGTGTTAATACTTCCCTAATGTTTGGTTTGTTTAGTTGGTTACCCTCAAACATTGGATCTTGGTTCAAAACTGTTTTGCAAACTGGGTTATTACTGTTTATAACTGCTGTCAGCTTCTTTATATTGATAAAGTGCTTGCTTAAATTGATTACTTCTATATTTAACCATTCTACTGCTCAGCTGATACTCATCTAAATTGATATACTTGAGGCAGCACAACATCATGTTGCTTCCAGTGAATTTTCCAATCTATCCACTGATTCATCACAAACCACCTTCTAAAGTACATGATGGACCTGGAGCAGACAACCAGTTCTGGCTATGTGGGAATAAGAATTGTTCCAATGATGTTTTCTTCAGGAAAAGTCATTGGCAAAAGGGGGAACTGTGAAAATAACTATGTCAGGAATGACTAAGACATAACCTGAAGACCTCTGTGTTTGCTACCAATGCTGGACTTTGGCTGAACACTCTAAATTAAAACTGCTGAATAGTTGCTGAGTTTGCTAAAAGGAAAGATTGATGTTGAGAACTAGACCTTATCTTCTAAGAAAACACAACTGTCTCTAGTGATGACTGAGATGCATTTCATAACTCAATCTATGTATAATTTTACCCTCCAGTCCAAATTGTTGGTAAACAACTTACATAACCCTGCATTGATTTCCCTCTTCCTGTAAAAACCCTAGACATTTTCCCCTTGTGGGAGACTATTCTGGTTTCTTCTAGACTTTCTGTGATCCCTGAATTGCAATTCTAAGACCCCAAATAAACTACCTTTTTGCCTCTTCACAGTTAGTAATCCTTATGTTGATATGAATTTAAATTAGTCTGGGCCATATCTCCTATGATCGATAGAAAAAATTAAGCAGAAACTAGTTGTAACCCTTCCCTGTTCTCAGGCTGATAGTAGAAAGAAAACTGACAGGAAGGAAGTGAATTCGCAAAGAAAGAGGCTGGAGTTGGGGTAATAAAGAGTAGTATCTGGAAAGAAAAGACGTAGAAGAGGCTTTAACTATGGTCAGCTGTACACAGACACCAACTGGCCTAGCAATGTCACCTCTATGTTTTTTCTTCCTGGATGAACAGAGCCAGGTCCACTCTGTTACACCTCTTTCCTATAGCCCAGCTCGGGGCTGGACAGATGCTTTTGCCCCCAAACCCACACATGCAAGCTGGGGAGCTGGAGTGATGGTCTGAGCAACCGTTGGGGCAGAAGTCAAGAGGAGGGCAGGGAAACCCTGGATAAAGGAAGTAACCCTCTGGGAGGCAATGCCATGCGAGGTATTCAAGAAAGGCTGTTACAAGTGCAGCAAGTCTGTATAAAAGGCTGGAGTAAAGGGGTGTATGAGGTAACCGCTGGGGAGCCAGGAGGAGCTGCGATCAGAGGAAACAGGACAGAGAGGGACCCGGTAGGCAACCACCCAGCGCGGAGGCGGCGTCAAGTGAGAGAACGATTGGTACAGAACCACCTCTCCTTTGCGTACCGCAGCCGCCTGCAGGCAGGTCCCAAGAAGTTCAGTTTGGATGAAACGGATTTGAACCGAGGAATACTACTCCGGTCTCGCGCGGAAGAGGGCGTCAAAGAGCACCATAAGGGTTGAGAGGGTGTACCTGGGCTTGCGGCTGAGCATGGAGAAGGAATCCCCGGCTCCCAGCCTCGCTGATCTCTTCTCCTTACCTTGGGCACCGTGATATGGTCCATGACGGCGGTCCCCCACACCCGAAAGCCTTAGTACAACTCAGGCTGCTGCCGCCACCACGGTTCTAGCAGCCTTCTCGCCCAACCCTGGTTCTAGCCCCCGCCCTCCCTCTCCTGCTTCAAGCTCTCGTCACGTGATCCTCGCGGAGGCTTCTCTCGCGACACTTCGCCTTCAGCCACTAACGCCATCTTGCTTCCTGGCAATGCCCTTTTCTTTTGCGGTCCTGTCAAAATGCCATTCTTTTGGTAGAGGTGTGTACCCAGTAACATCCGACTCTTAGTGACCCTTTGGATTATAACTCACCAGGCTCCTCTGTCCATGGGATTATCCAGGCAAGAATACTGGAGTGGGTTGCTATTTTTGACTCCAAGGGATCTTCTCTACCCAGGGATGGAACCGGCGTCTCTTGCATCTCCTGCTTTGGCAGGCAGATTATTTACCACTGCACCATTTGGGAAGATAAACTGCTAAATATACATTCTAGCCTTCTAAAACTTCGCTTTCACTTTTCCTTTCATGCATTGGAGAAGGAAATGGCAACCCACCTCAGTGTTCTTGCCTGGAGAATCCCAGGGATGGCGGAGCCTGGTGGGCTCTCGTCTATGGGGTTGCACAGAGTCTGACACGACTGAAGCGACTTAGCAGCAGCTTTCTAAAAATACTTGGTTTAAATAAAATCCAGTGATTGAGAGCTTTCTTCATATTGCTTAAGGGCAAAACTATTAGGATTGTAGACAGGAGGCAGAACAGTAACATTAGGCTCACAAATATTTCTAGGACTGCTTCCATTTTCTTAAGAGAGAGGGAAAAAAAATAAAAAAAAAAGAGAGAGGGAGAGGGTGGGATGATTTGGGAGAATGGCATTTAAACATGTATAATATCATATAAGAAACAAATCGCCAGTCTAGGTTCGATGCAGAGTGCAGGATGCTTGGGGCTGGTGTACTGGGATGACCTGGAGGGATGGTGTGGGTGGGGAGGTCGGAGGGGGCTTTGGGATTGGGAACACGTGTACACCCTTGGCAGATTCATGTTGATGTGTGGCAAAACCAATACAATATAGTAAAGTAAAAAATAATAAAAAATAATATAATAATAAAACTTTAATTAAAAAAAAAGCAACAACAACAACAACAACAGATTGTCCTAGTTCAGACTTCAGGTTTGGCCTAGGAATTCTTAAGTCCCAGACTCAAGCGCTGGCACCCTTCTCACAACCCATGATACTATAAGGATTCTGAGTACCAATATCATTCCACTATTCTTTAATGTTAACAGAGATGGCACCAGTCAGAGATAACATAGACTACTCTGTGGTGATGACTGAGTTTCTGAAGAGCTTCCTGTGAAACCTTGGACAAGGCCCTATAGCATATTTTTGAAATGGCTTATATTTTCTTTTTACTCCTCTCAACCAGGGGGAGTCACTTCAATAAACCTAGTTAAAGCCTGAACTATTAGAGTAGCCTGATAACTTTGTCATCAAAGATGTGGGAAAAGGACCAGAGACCCACCAGACCACCTCTCAGGTGAGGTGCAGCTACTCTGTAGTGTTCTCTGAATCAGGCTTATGATGGCAGAAAGAACAGTCTGGGAGTCGAAAAACCTGGATTTTACTCTCAGGTCTGCTACTAACTTGCTGTATGACCTTGGGCAAATCATGTCACCTCCTGGGCCCTGTATTCTAGCTGAAACCTCTATCTTCCTTAAATTATTGGCATAATTTGGTCACCATGTTTTGGCCCTGGTTCCCCTAGAATCTGTCCTCAATATGGCATCTTCCAGACTCTAGAATCTATAGTGATGTCACTCCTTTGCTTGAAACCTACCAGTGGCTCTCCATTTTGGAGTAAAATCCAAATCTTTACATGGTTTAAAATAAGCCTACATGTGATCTAAGCCTAGTGCCTTTCTGACTATACCTTCTATGACCCTTTTCTTTCTCTCTTTATGTTATATTGATCTTTTTGTTTCTCAAATATACCATACATTCTCCTGCCTCAGAAGCACTTGCTGTTCCCTTTGCCTAGAATGCTCTTCCCCCAGAAATCCATATGCTCACTCCCTCATTTCTGTCAGGTCTCTGGTCAAATTCACAATGTCAGAGAATCCTACTTGAGCACTTTATATCAAATAAAACCACCACTATTTCTTCCCCAGAATTCTCTATCATCTTAACCTTTGTTCTTTATACTAATAATTGTGAACACCACCTGATATGCTATAAATGTCCCTGTCAGTTATTTGTCTCCCCTCTAGGATGTCAGCTTCATGAGGCCAGGCACTTTTTGTTCACTGATAGATCTTCAAAGTCTGGAACAGACCTGGAACACAGTAGGTATCAAATAAATATTTGTTGAATAAGTGAATTTTCTAAACTACCCCGAATTTTCTCTGCATTAACTTTAGCCATTCCTCCTAACAGTGCCTACTTAAGGCAAGTTAGTGTCATTTCAGAGGAAATTAAGGTAGAGATGGTGATTTGTCAAAGGTTTCAGAATAATCACATGTCAGATTGGACCCCCACAGGAGTAGATAGCATCTGGGACTAAGAAGGAAAATGTGGAAGGAAAAAGTATTAGATTCATAAAAAAATTCTGTGAAAGGGATTCTATTATCATTTATTATTTTTTTGTCTTCTGCCATTATGATGTCAGCTCTGTGAGATTTTTCTCTGTTCACTGCTATAACCAGTGCTTGGAAAAGTACTTGGCAAATAGTAAATGCTTGATAAATGCTTGCCGAATGACTAGATGAAAACAAATTACTCTAGACTCACAGCTGGTGTGGGCCAGAGGACAAAAAACTAGATGGAAAAAATCTAAAGACAGGAAATCATTAGAGGCTATTATGCCCATCCAAAAAGAGGTGTAAGCCAGTGGGGCTGTGATATTTTTACTTTGTACCTAGAGCTCAGGTCTCAGATTAGCCAACATCTGAATACTAGTTGCTGCACTAAATCTCACTTTATATCCAAACCTCCAACTCAAATATTACTCAATTATATTCTACATTGAGGGATTTTCTGATGTTGGGGTTTGGTGTTTCTCCCATGGTATCCTAGGGAAGTAAGTAGATGTGCTTTGCCCCAATATCTCACTAGCTGGAGATACAACCACTGAAAGCTACTGCCAAAGGTCACCCATGATGTGGTGAATTATGACTGTTTAACAAGTCACAAAGCCTTTGTGACCTCACTCCTGCTCCAAAGATAGCTTGATAAGTCACAACAGAGGGCAGCTGGGGCATAACTTCACACAAGTCATCAAGACCTCCTCCACCTTGCTGCTGGGAAGAAGCCATCAAAAACAGACTATATTTTTAGCTTATTTCAGTCTCACCTTCAGCCAACTACCAACAAACTTCTTTTGAAGACCTGCTTTCCAGAAATCACTTTATTCATCATTTAGAGACAGCTTACCTGAATCATGCAGTGCATAGGAGATATCAGTGAAGAAGTCTGGCGAGACTGCATCACCCTCTTCCTACAGACTGGGATATGCTGTGATGCAGCAATAATCACCAATTCCCCACCTTGGTTGTTAGCTTCTTATCCTGAAGGCAACCTGTTCCAACTGACCCAGGAAGAAATTCAGATCTTGCTGGTGAGAGAAGGGAGAGAGAAGTTGTTTCTTCAGGGAATCACCCTGGCAGGGACCAAATGCTTGTTGATCCGGGACAACCTATACACTGAGGGCAACAACACCATGGATCCCGCACCAAAGGCCAGAGTCGGGGCAGCCAAGCAGTGACAGTAGTTCAGATCGAGTCTGTATACCTTGTGGTGATGGGACAAAAAGGAACAGAAGGAGGGCCTCTCAACCTCAAGGCTTTTGAAATGGCGGGTTACATCAAAGAGGCCATCCATCAACACATGGCCCATTTCTAAGTAAATAAAGAGGCCTTGGTGTTTGACCTGAAATTTGAATTCAATGTTATCTGATTCACCTTCCAGATTAACAGTCTTGAAGAAAATAAAGGGAAATTCCAGATCAGGTTTGGAGGGGTGTGTGTGTGTGTATGTGTGTGTGTGTGTAAGCCTGTTAGGAGAGGAGCAGATTGGGGAGTATTCAAGCATTTGAGTTTCTGCACCTTTTTTACACCTAGAACAGCATCTCTCCCATCTCAGCACTTGGAGGGAAGAGTACTGTACTGGGAACTAGAAAATCTTGGTTGCACTCCCAACTTTTTTTTAACTATGGTATCTTTCTCTCTCTGTACCTCAGTTTCTTTATCTGTACAATGAGGAATGTACTATGTCCCTAAGGACCCTATAAGTTCTGGAAATCTATGATTTTGTAATAATCACATTTATCCTTCAAAATTCAGCACAAGTACTACCTCCTCACGGAATCTTTCTTTGCCTGCATCAACCTTTAGGGCTGACCCTAATTTGAATTACTATAGTACTAACTCTATGGGTAATTTGTATGTACTTAATCTTACTCTGCCCAGCATGTCTTGGATGATTGTCCCATAATCTTGTTTAACTTTTCACACACACATTAGTTTTGTTTCCCAACTTTATTATAATCTGCAAAAACGACAGATGGTTTGCCTTCTACTTCTCTCCTCCCCTTCTAGGGTAACCCATCATGGGGCTTTGCCAGGGGAGTTGGCTATATGGATAAAATCAATTATCAGGAAAAGAGAGATTTTTCAAAGTGGGGATACTGCTACATGTGGATGATCCAGGGTATTTGTGAGTAGATTTTATTCTTCCAATTTGTGGCGCACTTTGGACTATTTATCTGTTCATTGTTGTCACCATCAGGGAAAATATGGGTGGACAGAAGCTAAGGAAGGAGGCAAAAAGCTCTAACCATTCCATCTGGCTTGTTGCTAGCTACTCTGGACAAGCTGGTGTGAAAGAAGACAGGAATGAGAAAGATGAGATTGAATAATAAACCATAGCACTTCTTATCTGGAGAATTCCATGGTCAGAAGAGCTGGGCAGGCTACAGTCTATGAGGTCACAAAGAGTTAGACATGATTGAGTGACTATCACTCATTTGACCCTACTGCCACCAGGAGTAGTAATTATGGAGAACCCTCTTCTCTGTCAATTTCAGGGAACAGCTTCAATACTCACCATATATACCCTCACAAGCCTATAAAGGTTGAAGTTTAAACATGGAGGTTGTCAAAAATCTGTTCTATTCAATACAGATATAATGTTAGTCATATATATAATGTATTTTAACTTATTTTAATATTTACTTTAAAAAGGAAACAATGATATAGTTGCCTTCAATTTTAAGAATGTAGAATGTGTATTATTTAACCCAGTATATCCAAAATATTATTATTTAAACATATAATCAAAAAATATTATTGATGAGATATTGCACATGTTTTCGTGTCAAGGCTTCAAAATCTGGTGTGCATGGGTTCCCTGGTGGCTCAGTGGTAAAGCACCCACTTGTAAAGCAGGAGAAGCAAGTTTGATCCCTGGGTCGGGAAGATTCCCTAGAAAAGGAAATGGTAGCCCATGCCAGTATTCTTGCCTGGGAAATCCCATGGACAGAAGAGGCTGGCAGGCTACAGTCCTTGCCATTACAAAAGAATCAGACACAACTTAACAACTAAACAAAATCTGGTGTGCATTTTACATTTGTAACACATCTCAGTTCAAACAAGCTTAATTTCAAATGCTCAGTAATCATAAGTATCTAGTAGCTACTGTATTTGGCAATGTGGGTCTAGGCCGATCTCATCCAGCTTTTGAAACCTCTCTGTGATATCCCTGCCAGCACATCATCCATTCATCCAACACTCTTCATGCCAAGTATTGGCTAGATAATTAATAAAATATGTCAAAAATTAGAGAAAAGAAGTTTCTTAAATAAAATTTTAGTGGGGACAAGACAAATGAAAAAAATAAGTTGTAATACAATAAAGTAGATGGCATGAAAAATTTTGTTTGTATAAGTATGTATTGAGCTCATGCTATGTAAACAAAGTACACAATAACCCTGTGTTCATGGAGCTTATACTCTAATGGAAGAAACAGAATATGTGTCAGGAGATGATAAGTGTCATGCAACAAAGCAGTAAAAAGAGAGGTAGAGAGTGATGGGAAGGACTGTTTTAAATGGGATATCAAGGGCAGCTTCTCAGGAGAGGTGATATCTGCACAGGGGCCTAATGAAGTGGGGAATTAAGTGATGTTGAGAATTAGGGGAAGTGCTGCAGGTAGAGAGAAGAACCATTCAAAGGCCCTGAGGCAGGAGTGTGGTGTGCCTTTTCTTTTGAGGAACTATCAGGAGACACATGTGGTTTCAGCCTCCCAGGACAGTTTTCCTTTCCTTTCTCACTTCCAGCATTCTCAGAAATGGTGGTGAGACAGTAGATGCTCTCTTCTGTGGGTAGAATAGCAAAGCAGAGCAAATAGTCTTATTGCCCTCATTTTGGATCTTCTCTTTCTAATGAAATTGCTGTAACTTTTATCTTGGCAGCCATGTTATACTTCTGACTCACTCTGAGCTCTTGGTTAACTAAACCCCCTTGTGCTTTTTCACAGTGGCTTATGTTAAGGAAACAGCTTGAAATAGTGGTAGGGCAATAAGCCAGGGAAAAAAATTAAATGTGAAAGTGGCTTCAGTAGAACCTTTATCTTGGATAGAGCCTCAGTGTGGTTTAATACCCCTGAAGGGAAAGAAAGGTGAGATGGAAGGTAAAGAAGGAAAATTCTTAAGATAATTGAGGCTTCTACAGTATTCTTTACAACCTGAATCTCTAAAACATAAAGACATGTTCAGAAATTAAGGCCATTGAGGAAATGGCCTTGCCAATTAGAAAGGCCCAAGCAAATCTTTCATTAGAGGATAAGCTATTCAGATTCCCAATTGAACAAGAGACTTAATTGGATGTATGACTGACTGAAGACCAGGGTGTTAAGCTGGGAACAGGAAGGGAACCTACGTGGTGGCCACCTAGCAGAGATCCTGTCCTTTTGAGCCAGAAAGAAGCACTTTACTGTAGTAACAGACCATGCTTGCCTGTTGCCATGGTGAAGTCTTTCCCTAGAAACTGAATGTGCCTTGTACAAGTAAGGTACAACTGAATGAAGAGAAAAATTCATTTGGACTGTTCTATTACCAGAAGGGATAAAGATAGGCTACATGAGAGCTCAGGGTCAGTACAGAGAAACTTGAGCCTTGCTATGAGGATTCATTTCTCCTCTTCATCCACCCTATGTGCCCTTCCTGTTTTGGGTACTCACAGTGAATTCTGAAGCTAGCCTTAACCTTCATCTGCCACCTTGCTGCCCACTTATCCTTTCTTGTACTCTGAGGTACAGTCACAATGAATAACTCATTGTTTCCATCACATGCTTCACAATTTCCTGAACAGTGTTCTCAGAACTCACTATTACTTGTCCTCCCCTTCTCTAACAATCGCTAGCCAGTGCCCAACTTATTTATTTGTCTAGACCCAGCCACCAGGCCCATTTCTATAAGGATATTTCTTATTCTCCAGGTTTGGATATGTTTCCTCCTGACTTGGAATCACTCACTTTGTGCTTTGCACCTCTCTCACTGAACTCTTTCAGCTTTCAGTCCTTACTATGCATGTGTATGTTTTCTTTACCTTATTGGCCTTCAAGGTCCCCTAGAGATGACTATTTGGTTGTAATCCCTATTAGCAGGCTTTTGTGTTAGGAAGTTCTCATGAGTATACAACCTCCTGGATGATTAATAAATGATAGACACAATAAATGAATAAAAGTTAATTTTCCAGCCAAGCCACTTCCTTGGTTTCCTACAGTTTAAATTAGTGGAGAATGAAGGAAGGTTGTTAGTCCTCTTTGTCCTTCCTATCCCCAGCACTTACCACATTTCCTTTGCTTCTGGACAGCAGAGTGTCTCACTCTGGGAAATCTTTAGCTCTGGTTTTGAGGCTTTATGTGATTATTATATTTCTTGAATAGGGTGAGGTCCATGCCAATTGAATGGTATACACAATTAATGGTGTAGGAATTAAGTGAAAGAACTCCAATGAGTGCTGTCCTTATTCATTGTTATAGGAAATGTGCATTCTCTTTGCTGACTAGGAGTTCTACATGCAATATATTCATTTATTCATGCTTATTTTCTTGTTGGATATTTTATATAGTCATTTACAATGGGGTGAAAAGAACTGAATTCTAAGAATCTGATTCCCAGCCCTGAACTATCATTTATTAGATATATATTCTTGGCTAATCACTTTATGGTCCTCTGGTTTCTCATCTTAGAAAAAATGGAGATGTTGATACTTGCAGGATTAGTGTGGAGATCAAATTTAAAAATGGACACAAAGTGCTTTGGAAAATATAAAGTGCTTTAAATATCAGATCAGGTGTGGGGATATGTGTGTGGGGGTTAAGTTAGAGACACTTGTCTTCAGGCAAGTACTTGGAGGTGTGGGGAGCAGACTGAGCTCCCATGCAATTGACAACAGTGACAAGAAACTTTGTGTCTGAGATGCTAGTTATAACAATAAGCTTTAACTGATTTGGAGATGGCCAGGATGGGGTGGGTTGAGAATTAAATGTTGCCCCCTATGGAAAGGGGCAGTTCTTAGGAACAGCAGTAAACAGCTTCATATTTCTAGAGGGAAACAGGGCAACTATTTCCTAATGATTAAGCACTGAGTGTCTTACAGCTTATAGAAGGCTTTTGCCATTCATTCAGCAGATATTTATTTTGTGCCTACTGTGTGTTTACTGTGAACAGATAAATTATAATGCAATAGAGTAAGTGGTATTAAAGAGTATATTCATTCATTCATTCAAATATTTATTAACTGTCCACTTATGTTTAAGCACTATCGTAAGTACGACAATACAGTTGTGAATAAAATAGGGAAAACTCCTTGCTCTCATGGAGCTTACATTCAAATATGGGAGACAGCTACTACAAAAAATTAAGTAAAATATATAGTATACTAGATGATGATTAAGTGCCAAGAAAGAAAAAAGGGAAAGCAGAGAATGAAGCAGGAAATGGTGGAGCAAAATAGGGGAGCTTTACAATTTTAAATAAGATAAAGAGTGCTGTCTTAGTTTTATTCAGGCTGATATAAGAAAATAGCACAAACTACATAGCTTATAAACAACAGAAGTTTATTTCTTAGAGTTCTGGAGTCTGGAAAGTCCAAGATCAAGGCACCAGAATGTTGTGTTTTGGTAAGAACATTTTCCTGGTTCATAGCCAGTACCTTTTCACTGTGTCCTCACATTGTGGAAGGGCCTAGGTAGCTCTGTGGGATCTCTTTTATAGGAACAACAATCCGATTCATGAGGGTTCCAATGAGCTTAATCACTGCCCAAAGGTCCCACTTAACTAATATTTGCAAGGTTAGGATTTCAATGAATTTTGGGGGGACACAAATATTCAGACCACAGCAAGTACCTTACCCATAAACAATGTAAAGAAAAGACCCAAAAGAGGTAAGGAAGCAAGTCATGTGATTATCTTGGGGTAGAGGAAAAAACTATGAGGTAAAAGCAGAATTGTTATGTTTGAACCTGGGGTGAAGGTTGGAGTAAAGTGAGCAAGGAGGGGAAGGGAACTGTATGAGTTGAGATGAGAAAAGTTATGTGGGATATATCTTATAAGGCCTTGTAGGAATTTAGGTTTTATGCTGAATTAATTGGGGAACTTTGGGAGAATTTTCAGCAGATAGTTTAAATGACCTGATTGTGTTTTAATGAGAGCACTCTGGCTATTATATTGAGAATAGATTGTAAGAGGGCAAAGGAGGAAGAGAGAGAGCAGTCATAGGGCTACTGCAATATCCAGGTAAGAGATGGTGACTGCAAAGTAGAGTGGTAGGAGGGAAGATGGAAATTAGGAGTCAGATTCTGGGTACTTTTTTAAATTGCAGTATAGTTAATTTACAGTGTTGAGTTAGTCTCAAGTGGACAGCAAAGTAATTCATATATATATATATATATATATGTATATATGTATATATATCAATATGTAGATATATTCCTTATCAGACTCTCTTCCATTATAGGTTATTACAAAATATTAAGTATAGTTCCTTGTACTCTACAGTAGGTCTTTGTTGTTTACTTTTTTTATATATATTGGTGTATATATGTTAATCCCAAACTCCTAATTTATCTCCACCCTCCTGCTGTCCTCTTTGGTAACCATAAGTTTGTCTTCTATATTTTTGAGTGTATTTCTGTTTTGCAAATAAGTTCATTTGTGTCAGTGTTTTAGATTCCACATATAAGTGATATGAAATGATCCTGTCTTTGTTTAACTTATTTAACTTAATATGATGATCTCTAGGTCCATTCATGTTGCTACAAATGGCATTATTTCATT
>SJYC01030570.1:0-75839 GCA_006408675.1 Madoqua kirkii
AAGAGGGTGTTTGCTATGACCAGTGCGTTCTCTTGGCAAAATTCTATTAGCCTTTGCCCCTCTTCATTCTGTGTTAGCTCTGGGCTTAAAGAAAGCTAATCTTCAAGACTGTTGTCAAAACAACTCAAAGTTTAAGATAAAATTTCTTATGTGACTAAGACAATGTAGAAAAAATAGTTTGTCCTTTTCTCCTCCTCCAGATCTCCAGACTCCTTGACTGCCCTGGACTCCTAATCAATCTACCTAAAAATTAAAACTCTCATCCGGAAGATCCTATTTCCCTACATTCTTCTATTTTTTAACAATTCAAAAATTTTAAAGTCATTTTTGAGTTACAATATTGTTTCTGTTGTTTTTATGTTCAGGTTTTTAGTCTACAAGGCAGAAACTAATGGAAAATAATCTAATAAACGGCTACCTTACCCAGAAGAATACAGATGAGTTTGGTGAAATATTCTACTTGGGTAAGTAAAACTGAACATCAAAACATGTACAAAATAATTCTAGTTGAGTGAAATTTTTGAACTAAATGATGAAACCACACATCTCCGGATGAATGTCATGATTCTCTTGAAGAAAGTCAATATTTACCCACTTAATTATACTCAGATTAGTCCCATCCTGGTATAGAACATTAGGAATTAGGTGACCTTTCCAGACTGGAATAAAGGGGAAACAAACAAACAAACAACAACAACAACAACAAAAACCTGTCTATTTCTCTCTCTATAGACTTGTATGAGTGTGTGCTTGTGTGTGTATGTTCAATGCTCCATGGGGCTGGAATCAAAGTAGAGCAGACATGCTGTGGACCCCTTCACAGAGTCCAAGAAAGCTCGTGATAGTGAAGATAGTAGTGGGCCTAAGAAGCATTCCAAAACCTTTTTAGTGGTGGCCTGGATTTGCACTTTAGGCTCTGAACATAACCCTACTTCTATAACTATTCACTCTTCCTTATTTTTGCCTGAACTTTTGATTGTCTCATAAAAACTTGAAGCCTTGTCCCTGGTGAATTATGGTAAAGAATAATCATACCAAGTAGCAAGGGTGAAAGACAGCAGCTCTTGCCCTGAGACTTGTGTGATGGTGGCTGCAGCAGCAGTCAGTACAAAAGAGGGGCTCATAGACCATTCATGGCAAAGGAAGACTTAAAAAAGAAGACACAGTAGAATTATGTGTGTACACACACACACACACACACACACACACACACACACACACACACACACACTGGAGTACTACTCAGGTATGAAAAAGAATGAAATTTTGCCAGTTGTAACAACTTGGATGAACCTGTAGGATATTATGCTTGGTGAAATGTCAGACAAAGAAAAACAAAATCCTGTTTATTGTGACTTATACGTGAAATATAAAAAGCAACACAAATTAATATAACAAAGCAGAAACAAACTCACAGATATAGAGAACAAACTAGTGGTTACCCATGGGGAGAGAGGAGAAGGAAGATCAGGATAGGAGTAGGGGATTAAAAGGTATGAATTACCACGTGCAAAATAGATTAGCAACAAGGATATATTGTACAGAACAGGAAACATAGTCAATAATTTATTGCAACTTTAAATGGTGCATACTCTTTAAAAATACTGAATCACTATGCTGTATACCTGAAACTAATATTATAGATCAAATATTTAAAAATCATTAATTCAAAGCAAATGAATTAGGGAAATAATCTCTGAAAACAGAAAATGATAGGGAAAGTCTTTAAGTACATGTTAATTTCTGTCAGTAAAGACAGCAAAACTGTAGCCCTGACAATTTGGCTCCTTTACAAGAAAATATAGGAATAGACTATACTATTATTTAGTAAGTTCTGTGAGTTTTCCATAACACAGACTTCCTGAAAAGATATGTCCAAAGTTTTCCAGAAGAAGTCCTTTAACTCACATATGCCTGACCTCTGATATCATAGACATGAAATAGGTCTTTTAAAGAGTACAAATAGAGCACTGTTTTGGACTCTGTGGGAGAGGGAGAGGGTGGGATGATTTGGGAGAATGGCGTTGAAACATTTATAATATCATATAAGAAACGAATACCAGTCCAGGTTCAATGCAGGATACAGGATGCTTGGGGCTGGTGCACTGGGATGACCCAGAGGGATGGTACGGGGAGGAAGGTGGGAGGGGGGTTCAGGATTGGAAACACGTGTACACCCGTGGCGGATTCATGTTGATGTATGACAAAACCAATACAATATTGTAAAGTAATTAGCCTTCAATTAAAATAAATAAATGTAAATTAAAAAATAAAACAATGATAAAGCTAACAGAGATTTCAGTTTAATCAACTGAAACTCTAAACTAAAGGTCAAATCAAATGTAATTTTTTGTTTTTAACACTTAAAACATTTGAAAGATTTCTTTTCCCAGAAGTCAACATGTGGACATTTTTTTCTAAGTATAGACCAATAGTTAGAGCCTCTTTCTTTGAAGGTTGCAGAAAAGAGTGAATATAAATTGAAAATGTTTAAACTCTCTATATTTTTTTCCCCTATAATCTTGTGGGGATATAATCCTACCTTAACTTCCAGAGAGCCAGGCAAGAGCCAAGACTTTTCTACACGCCTGAAAATATCAGAATGAATTTGTTCACAAGTACTTGATGGGGAATAGGCCAGGTCAAAGGAGTGAGGAATCTCCATTTACCTAACGATGATGGAAAAATGTTTTGGAAGATGGAATAACAAAAACTGGGCATTCATGAATTTCTTTGTAACAACTAGAAATGCAGAAGTCCTTTCCTTCTAGTTCCCCTAAAAATATATTCATTGGAGTTACAGAGACATAGAGCTGAGAGATTTTTTAATTTTTGTGTGCTCTTTAATTTAATTTTATTTTTTTACTTTGCAATATTGTATTGGTTTTGCCATACATTGACATGAATCTGCCACGGGTATACATGAGTTCCCAATCTTGAATCCCCCTCCCACCACCCTCCCCATATCATCTCTCTGTGTCATCCCAGTGCACCAGCTCCAAGCACCTGCATCCTTTATAGAAACTAGACTGGCAATTAGTTTCTTACATGATAGTATACATGTTTCAATGTCATTCTCCCAAATTATCCCACCCTCTCCCTCTCCCACAGAGTCCAAAAGTCTGTTCTATACGTGTGTGTCTCTTTGAGATTTTTTAAAAACACGTTTTGCCAGTGATGGCAAAGTTGAGAGAAAGGTGATTCTAGGCATCAAGTTGTCTGAATCAGGAGAAGGTTCTAAGGTGAGAGAAAGGAAGTAAATATATATGCTCCTATCCTTACTGAAAGGAAGTGGAAATTCAAGAAGAAGGGAAGATGTAGAAAGTAGAGATGGTAGAAAGTAGGGAACACTCAGGGAACTCAGATCTAATGCTGAGCTCAGAGATGCTTGCTGCTTTTGCTTTTTCATGGAATCTTCTAGTAGCAAGAAACAGACCTCTATCCTTCAGAAGCTCTTCTTCCCTAAGAAGGTAAGAGGATTTACCACATGGGTTGAGGAGATGAAAAGAGAGAAGAAATATTTGAAATGCTGTAGATAAAGAAGGATAAATTTTAGTAAAAGAAGGTATAAACAAAGTATATAGAGAAAACAGAATTAAAGATGAATTGAAATAGAATTTTTTATGCACACAGTACTCTTAGAGGTTTAGAGGAAAAGATCAAATAATCTGATTCAAGCTGGAATGTTTTTCCACAATTTTAACCCTCCTTTTAAATCACAGAAGCTTCTCTGTTCTTCAGGACACTTTCCCAGGTCAGTTCATGAGGAAACAACTTATATGCCTCTATTTAGTCTTTGAACACGTTGCCTCTCTCAGGGTTATTAAAACTTTGGAGGCTTGATTGATTTTTTACTTCATTGTATTCCCTACTACATGGAGAGGTCTCTGTGTTTTCATCTATGGATTAATGGAGTAGCTGTTTCATAGGAGCCCTTGATCCACACTTATTCTATTTTTCTATCATTATTTATTTGGTCATAAATTAAATTACGAAAAAATTGAATGAGTAGATAAGCAAAGGAATAGTTGTTTTCATACCAGAACGATTTAATCCCAAACAAGCAAACAAAAGAGATGCCTATTTAGAACAGGGGCAGAGGTTTTATCCAGGCTGTACTTGTAATTCTTTGGCATATTGTGAAGGCACAGGAGATGATCCATCCACATAGTCTTAAGTTGAATCACAGTGGACAAATTCTTTCCACTTTCTGGAGCCCGGATTCTTCATTTGTGTAATAAGAAAATTGAGGAGGTGGTTTCCAAGAGGTTACCTCATTGTGATTCTAAAATCTCTATAAGCAGACTTGCTAAGAAGATTTTAATAGCAATGTGTATTGCTGAAATGACTGAGACCTAGAAATGCCCAGAAAGAGGGCTGATGGTCTAAAGTCAGTGCCAGGAAGACCAAGAAGAGGTATCACTGTAATTATTCAAGCCTCACCCTGTGGAACCACACCTTGGCCTGAGCCAATCTGCTCACAGAAGCAGGGAGGGCAGGCGGCAGGGCTGGGCATAAAAGGAAGAGCTGGGCCAGCTGCTGCTTACACTTGCTTCTGACACAACCGTGTTCACTAGCAACTACACAAACCGACACCATGCTGACTGCTGAGGAGAAGGCTGCCGTTACCGGCTTCTGGGGCAAGGTGAACGTGGATGAAGCTGGTGCTGAGGCCCTGGGCAGGTAGGTGTCCTGCTTACAAGACAGGTTTAAGGAGAGTGAATGGCACCGAGGCATGTGAGGACAGAGCTGCCCCTGAGATTCTGAAAGCTGCTGACTTCCTCTGACCGTGTGCTGTTTTCTCCCCTTAGGCTGCTGGTTGTCTACCCCTGGACTCAGAGGTTCTTTGAGCACTTTGGGGACTTGTCCTCTGCTGATGCCATTTTGGGCAATGCTAAAGTGAAGGCCCACGGCAAGAAGGTGCTAGACTCCTTTAGTGAGGGCCTGAAGCATCTCGACGACCTCAAGGGCACCTTTGCTTCGCTGAGTGAGCTGCACTGTGATAAGCTGCACGTGGATCCTGAGAACTTCAAGGTGAGTTTATGGAATCCTCAGTATTCTCCTTCTTCTTTTTATGGTCAAGCTCGTGTCATGGGGAGAGGGCGGAATAGCAGACACAGTTTAGAATGGAGAAGATGTATTCTGGTTAGAGTGCTAAGGACGTCTCTGAACCATTTAGGTTCTTTTAACCTCTTTGCTCTTGCTGGAAAATCCCATGGGTGCAGGAGCCTGGTAGGCTGCAGTCCATTGGGTTGCTAAGAGTCGGACACAACTGAGCAACTTCACTTTCACTTTTCATTTTCATGCATTGGAGAAGGAAATGGCAACCCACTCTAGTGTTCTTGCCTGGAGAATTCCAGGGACCGGGGAGCCTGGTGGCTGCTGTCCATGGGGTCGCACAGAGTTGGACACGACTGAAGCGACTTCCAGCAACCTCTTTGCTCACAATAATCATTTCTTCAGATTCATTCTTGTTCTCTGTTGTCTGCAATGTCTTCTCTTTTTAATTATACTTTTTGAGTGTTTAATTTAAAAAAAGACTTCTTCACTTACTTTAAAATTGATATTTAATATTTTCCCCTTATCTGTTCCTTTCAAGGGATAAAATGTTGTATTGCTTTCTGAAATGATTCAAAATAATAAAAATGATAACAAGTTCTGGATTAAGATAGAAAGAGACAAACATTTCTAAGTATAAATTCAGCCTGATATAGGTAGCTTCACATCAGCAGTAGCATCTATACTTCAGTCATTTTGTGCTAATATCCTAGGGGCACAGCTTAGGATGAATCTGAAACATTCTGAATCTAACCTGGGTACCTGCACTAACCCTGCCCTTGCTTAATGTCTTTCCCACACAGCTCCTGGGCAATGTGCTGGTGGTTGTTCTGGCTCGCCACTTTGGTGGTGAATTCACCCCGGTGCTGCAGGCTGACTTTCAGAAGGTGGTGACTGGTGTTGCCAATGCCCTGGCCCACAGATATCACTAAGCTCCCCTTCCTGATTTCCAGGAAATGTTATTTTATCCTCAGAGCCCAAAAACTGAATTTGGAAAAATTATGAAGCATTTTGAGCATCTGGCCTTAGCCTAATAAAGACACTTATTTTCATTGCACTGGTGTATTTAAATTATTTCACTGTCTCTTACTCAGATGGGCACTTGGGAGGGCAAAGCACTGAAGACATAAAGAAATGAAGGGCTAAGTTGGGACTTTGAGAAAATATATCAGTATCTTGGACCCCACGACAGGAGTGGTTGTAAACACCTAATGTTATTGGAAAACAGGCTCTGCTCCCTTAGTCTTACTTTCCCTGCAATTCAAGTTGCAGCTTGATTTGGGAGTTAGATCATTGGTATGTTTTATTTAAAAAAAATTATATTGTTATTTATATTTTCTTGTAAATGTCTTCTCTCTCTTTAATTGTCCAGAACCTCACTTAAATCCATTAGGTTCTTCTGCCTAAAGACACCACTGTTTAAAATTTTCTTTAGGCATTTACTGTCCCCATTGCTCTTCCTCCCCTGACCTCTTTGTATCCTAGTTTTCTCTGTCATCTTATAAAGATCTACCTGAAGGATCCTTCTGTTCTGGATTCTGGAAATGACATATGAATTTTGAGTAATCCTTGTTCCCTTTTGCATCCTAATTCTGAATCTCAGTTCAGTTCAGTTCAATGGCTCAGTTGTATATGATTCTTTACGATCCCATGAACTGCAAGAGGAGGTAGTTTTGCTCTCACTTTGCTTGTATTATAATATTGTGATAAATACTGGATTTATGAGAATGTAAAAAGGGACTTTTGTGGCTTGATAGTCACTGCTGTCTTGCAATCCTTTCATGGGATTCCACTAAACAGAATTCCATTCTCCCTAGGATGCTTTAGCATCTACATCACAGAAGTGACTAGAGGTCTGCCCTCTTTATACAGTCTCTGATGGCTTTTCTGCCTTTGTAGTCATTAACGTAGTGTTACCAGAAGCAACATATGCCAATTTAATCCTCTCCTTCAATAACCGGGGCTTCCCTGGTGGATCAGAGGTTAAAGCGTCTGCCTGGAATGCAGGAGAGGGTTCGATCCCTGGGTCGGGAAGATCCCCTGGAGAAGGAAATGGCAACCCACTCCAGTACTCTTGCCTGGAGAATCCCATGGAGGGAGGAGCCTGGTAGGCTACAGTCCATGGGGTCACGAAGAGTCGGACACGACTGAGCGACTTCACTTTCACTTTCACTTTTCAATAACCACTTATCCAGATACTTGATTCTGGACTTGATGTATGAATTTTTTGTTATCCTTGTTTCCTCTTGCATCTTAATTCTGAATCTCTGTTCAGTTCAAACCATTGGCTCAGTTGTGTACAATTCTTTGTGACCCCATGGACTGCAGCATGCCAGGCTTTCTTGTCCATCACCAACTCTTGGAGCTTGCTTAAATTCACGTCCACTGAGTTGGTGATGCCATTCAACCATCTCATCCTCTGTCATTCCCTTCTTTTGCCTTTAATGTTTCCCAGCATCAGGGTCTTTTCCAATGAGTCAGTTCTTCACATCAGGTGGCCAAAGTATTGAAGCTTCAGCTTCAGCATCAGTCCTTCCAATGAATATTCAGGACTGATATCTTTCAGGTTTGACTGGTTTGATCTCCTTGCTGTCCAAGGGACTCTCAAGAGTCTTCTCCAACATCACAGTTCAAAAGCATCAGTTCTTCAGCGGTCACCTTTCTTCATTGTCCAACTCTCACATCCACACATGACTACTGGGAAAACCATAGCTTTGACTAGATGGACATTTGTTGGTAATGTCTCTGCTTTTCAATATGCTGTCTAGATTTGTCATAGCTTTTCTTCCAAGGAGTAAGCATCTTTGAATTTCATAGCTACAGTCACCATCTTCAGTAACTTTGGAGCCCCCCAAAATAAAATCTGTTTCCATTGCTTCCCCGTATATTTGCCATCAAGTGATGGGACCAGATGCCATGGCCTTAGCTTTATGAATGCTGACTTTTAAGCCAGCTCTTTCACTCTCCTCTTTCACTTTCATCAAGAGGCTCTTTAGCTCTTCTTATCTGAGCTTACTGATATTTCTCCCAGCAATCTTGATTCCAGCTTGTGCTTCATCCAGCCCGACATTTTGCATAATGTACTTGGCATAGAAGTTAAATAAGCAAGGTGACAATGCACAGTCTTGATGTACTCCTTTCCCTATTCTGAATCTAGTTGAGGAGGTTCTGAAAGTAATGCATCTAAACAAGTGACTGTAAATGAGTGTACAAGGCTTTTATGAGATCTGAGGACGAAGCCCGTGGTATGAAAGGGGTGGTAAAGCTAAGTAGTATAGACAAGAGTCCAGAAGACAAGAAGACAAAAGTCAGAAAAGAAAAGGAGGATAGCATAGGCCAAATCACTGATGAATAATGTTTTTGTGTATTCTGAGAATTTCAGGTAAACAGAAAAGACAACTGAAGCAAAACTGCCTGAGATAGAATAAAATAGATTATAAATTTTGGTGAACACAGTGGTTTGTTTGTTTGAATTCGCTCAGTCGTGTCCGACTCTTTTCGACCCCAAGGACTGTAGCCCACCAGGCTCCTCCATCCATGGAACTTTATAGGCAAGAGTACTGGGGTGGGTTGCCATTTCCTTCTCAGACACAGTGGAGCATATTCTTAAAGTTAAAAAATCGCAGACAAGAGGATACAATTCAGCCATTACTCACAAGTTGTTTGCACTGCCAATCGACAAGTAAAGCAAGATAGCTTAACAGTTTAGAGCATCATTTTGAAATCATACAGCCAGGGTTGAAAAAAAATTACTACTTATTAGCTCTGATCTTATGAAAAATCTACTGTCAGTTTGGTACATAAACATATCACTTTTAAGTTTTGAGGAAAATGAAATAAAAAGTCTCAAGTCAGGTAAGAATTTACAAAGAGTAAGTTGACTCATTTAACATCTCTTCCTAAATGCAAAAGATCTCAGGCTGGGGTGGCGATATTGAAGAGTAGGGAATTTGGGGGCTTTTTAAAAAATAGATCTTAACAACAAGGCAACCATGCTAGTAGCATCTATGTCTAGAAAAAAAGTTGAATACTTTCAGTCTTTAAAGTTGAAAGAAACAACAAGTTAAAGAAAAGTCTCTCATTTTTAAGTCAAAGATTTTAGGGGATCAAATCAGATATGAAAATGTAATTGTAGGAAGCAATTTGAGAACAGTCCAGTTGAAATAACACAGGGCACAAAAAAGAGACAAAGATATCAAGTAATATAAAAATATCAATCAGTTAGTTGGCTGATGCATAAATCATCAAATGCCCTCTTATATTTTGCTGTTGCTGAGTATTTTCAAGGACAGCTAACAAGATCATGGATGCTCATTTATGTTAAGTCTAATCAGATCATACACATCCTGATGAGAACTTCTCAAACACCCAGATTACCACAGTTAGATGCACTCTGCAACATAACTTTTTATCATGCTTTCTAAGTAATGGATAGTCATTTTCAATACTCATTCAGTTTAAGAATATTATTTATAGATATCTTATACAATACATAGTAAGTAAAATAATATGCTGTGCTTAGTCACTCAGTCATGTTCGACTCTTTGACCTCGTGAACTGTGGCCCACCAGGCACTCTGTCCATGGCGATTGTCCAGGCAAGAATAATGGAGGGGGTTGCTATGTCTTTCTTCAGGGGATCTTCCCGACCCAGGAAAGAAACTGAGTCTCCTGCATTACAGGTGGATTCTTTACCAGTTGAGCTACCATAAATATATGTAAATGTACATATAGGTATGTAAACATACATAGGTACAGATATGTAAATATACATAAAGATAGTATATAATAAAGGAGAACATTCAAGATGAATAGTTATAGTCATTCATGTAAACTGTGATTTTAAGACTATTCTAGATTTGTGACAAATAAACTGTCTCTTATGCAAATGTATTTATAATCCCTGAACATCTAGTTCTCTAGACTAAGCTTATAAAAGGTTCTTATCTATTCAGTCATTCCAAAACTCTTAAATACTTGTTCTGACCTATATTTACTCAATTTGAAACAAATCTGCCTTATTAATTTTATTCATCTTTGGGGCTTCCCTGTGGCCCAGATGGCAAAGAATCCACCTGCAAAGTGAGAGACCTGGGTTCGATCCCTGGAAAAGAGGTGGGAAGATTCCCTGGAGTGGAGCATGGCCATCCATTACAATATTCTTGCCTGGAGAATCCCCATGGACAGAGGAGCCTGGCGGGCTACAGTCCATGGGGGTCGCAAAGAGTTTGACAGGACTGACCTACCAAGCAAATTATGTATGTTTGAAGAGAGGGAAAATTTCACAGCCTGCTTCTGCCCCCTGCTGGGATCATGAGAAGAATCATCTATTTAAGAATGACACTATCATGAATCTTTCGAGGCAGCTCCAGTGTGGGTGCCATTAAATAATTATGCTGAAGTACAAGCAAAAATCTGGATTGTCCTGGAATACAGAGTTGTTCTTATTCAATGTAATTATACAGATACTGATTTTTAAACTTAACACTTTCCCTCAGTGCCTTTGGCTTTCCAGGTGGCGCAAGTGGTAAAGAATCCATCTACCAATGCAGGAGGTGCAAGAGACATAGGTTCCATCTCTGGGTTGGGAAGATCCCCTGGGGTGAGAAATGGCAATCCACTCAAATATTCTGGCCTGGAAATTCTCATCGACAGAGAAGCCTGGCAGGCTACAGTCCACGGGGTTGCAAAAAGTCAGATACAACTGAGCAACTAACACTTCTCATGCCTTTAGGTTAAGCAAGGATTGTTGGTCATTACCTATTCCAAAAAAAGTCATGAAGTAATCACATAAGGAATCATTTCCAAAGGACAGAAAAAAAGTACAATAGGTGTCTGTACACATAAGTCAGTTTAAACTGTAGAATATAAGAAAAGACTGCCCTAAAAATATTTTTATGTTTAATCAGTCCCAGATATGCTTCCAAATCAGCATTCCAGACAAAGTGCACAGAGGAAGTCCATGATCCTATCATTACATTGGATAGAAACTCACCTATGCTTGTTCTCTCCAGTTTATTTTATGTCAGACATTATTCTGATTGCCCAAAATTCAGAAAGAAGTATTCTGCACCCTGACTTTGTGGTGGCACATAACACAGCATGATGTTTGGGGAAATAACAGGTCTCTTTTATTCTTTTTGGTACAGGTGAGGCATCTAACATCTCTGAATACTTTCCTCATGGAATCTTCATTTATCATTCTCATTAACACTGTACTTTCCTGGCTCCCATCCTACATCTCAAACAGAATTTTAAAAATTTCCAACATTTATTACTCTTCGGTTGCTGTAATGTTGATATTCTCTTTGGCAGTACCATTAACATTCACGGCTTGTCTGAAGAAGCTTGACAGAGAGTATGTTCTTTCAGTGCAGGCCTACATTCACAGAATAGTTGCATCTTTTGGCATCAACCCCAGGGTAGAGCCTATATGTCTGGATCACGCTGGGCACAGTAGGAATCATCTCAAAATTTGTATTTTATGACCAAGATCAGCAAGAATTTCTAGGATGACATCTGTTTTATATATCATATAAATCTTATATATGATGACCCAGGATTAAAAAATGTGTGGCCAACAGGGTTCAGATATGAGTACCTTAAGATATGAGTGCTTAGGTCTCATGGCAACTATTTGTAAACTTGTCTTGTTTTTAATACTTTTGTAAGGTGCAGCTCTTATTTCATAGATAAAATTTATTAATAAAATATTTCTTTGATAAGTGCTCACTCTATTCTAAATCTCATTTTAAATATCAGTGAGCAGGAGAAACAAACAAACAAACATAACTCCTGGTCTTCTAGAACTTCCAATAGATCTAAAGGACAATCAGCATATAGCAAATAGTATAAATATCAAGTAGGATATTGTGATGAGAGTGACTTCTTTGAGAAAATGGAACCAATAATGGCAGGGTTACAAAAATCACCCTAAAGAAGCAACATTGAACTGAAGCCTGAATGATTAAAGGAGATTTTGCACAAAAAACTTGAATTAAATAATTCTAAGCAGGTAAAAAATCAAAGTCAAAGGTACTGAGACAGGAATACTCTTAATTTGCTTTGAGGAAGAGATGCCTAGAGATTAGGGAGTGAAGCCAACAATGGTCTTGATGTAGAAGTAGATCCATGATAAATAACTTGCATTTTATTTTAAGAGCGTATAAGAATCTACCAGAATATTTTTTTAAACAAAGACTTATGCTATCTAGTAGAGTTTTGTAGAAAAGCAGTCTGGCTCCTCTGCTTTTTTAGAGACAAGAGCAAAAACAATTAAGCTGGCTAGCAAATTATTACAATAATCACAGAAAAGATGTTATGAACCAAGATACTGGGAATATACAGGTCTACTGGTGAAAAGTGAGCAGGCTCAGGGTATGTTTTAAGGTAGAAATAATAGAAACTGATAAAGGATTTGATGGAGAGGGAAGGAATAGCAAGAATGGTTCTAGAATTTTTGTAAGCAATTGTGTGGTTGGTGGAGTCATTTTGTGATATTCGGAGGAAATAGAGAGATAATTATTTAAGGGGAAGATGAAGTACTTAATTGCCATAATTATAATTTTTAGATTAAGTACCAAAGTGGAGATATCAAGGAGACAATTATATCAATGAGTCTAAAATCACAGAAGGAGTAAAAATTTAGGCTTGTAAATTTCAGGCTACTATAGTGAGTAAAAACTGACACTCTTCACTTTCAGGAAACTTACAGTTTACTCTGTTACAGAAACTTTTGTGAAATAAGTCATCTAATGAATATTAAATTATAAATTGAATGACTTATACAAAGATGAATGTATGTTACCAAAGTAATAAGTACTTGGAGAAAATCTGTCCAAGTTAAGGGGCTTCCTGAAAAGTGATGTTTCAGATGAAAAAATGCAAGATTGTTTGAAAAAGAGAATAAAGAGGTTGGGGAGAAGATGGAGAAACACATCTTGGCAGAGAGAACATCAAGAGAAAAATCTTGTGGGAAAAAAAAAAGCAGTGGTGGTTTTGAAAAATAAATGTGTTCAAAGAAAGTCCAGGAACTCAATGAAGAAAATGTACCAAAAATAGTGAACTAAGTTATCTAATGTTGAGAGGGGCTTGCTTGTGCTTATGCTTAGTCGCTCAGTCTTGCACAACTCTTACAACCTTTTGGATTGTAGCCCACCAGAATCCCATGTCCATGAGATTTTTCGGGCAAGAATGCTGGAGTGGGTTGCCATTTCCTTCTCCAGTGGATCTTCCCAATCCAGAGACTGAACCCACATCTCCTGTTTTTCCTGAACTGCAGGTGGATTATTTACCCTTGAGCTGTGGGGGAAGCTCAGAGCAAGAAATAAAAATGGATAGGCTCCTAAAAGAAGCTGCCTAGTGAGACTGGTATGATAAAGATGAAGAATAGGCTACAAATGGAAGCCAGAATCTGAAGCTACTTGAACATGTTGGAATAATCAACATGTTTCATAATCAAATATGAAAGTCAGTATAAAGTTTTAAGCACCTGCCTACATGATACGAGCCATTAAATCTTTTCAGTGACTTCCAGGGCCAGAATTCAAATCAGGATAATAATGTGAAAAACAAGCCAATCAATTCTGCTGCAAAGAGGCCTTTAGATTTAGTTATTCAACACTGGCCTTCTGATCTTTAGAACGACAGTCTCTAAGGAAGAGAAAATAATTGCTCATCCTTTCAATAAGTGCCTATTAAATAAATACTTAGCCAACTGATGACATGAATGAATAGTGGGTGGAGAACTCTGGGTTGATGTCAGAGGCAAAGTGTCTTCAACCTGAGTCTCCAAGACACAGGGGCACACATGGGCTGAACGTCCCAGAGGGTAAGAGCTCCCATGGGAAATCACTTGCCACAGGTTTCACACATAAATATTCCTCTTGGCTTATCACTAAGGTTGAAAAACTAATTTCTGGCTATGTCATTTAGAGTGGGAGAAAACAGAAACGTTTCCACTCAGTACTATTTGGAGGAAAATATGCTCGAAAACAACACAAATGGAAAAATATGGGTTCAGAGTAACTACTTTTTAGTACTCTTCATTCTAAATGCTTTATGAGTTAGAAGGAGAAAATTTTTGAGAATCTTCTCTCTCAATTTTATAGGTATACCATCTCACCAGCATCCCTGGGAAAATGTCCCAGAAAATAATCCTTTCTGAAAATTAGTTTCTTGCTCCAGTCTGTTCATCATTATAGGTCTCTTCTAAGGTATCTCTGTCAGTGGATGAATAATGACACTTAAATGACATCAGGAGAACACCGTTCTCTTCCAGCCAACAGATAATATGCCTCTGAAGGACAGAGTTGCTTGACTACATTAGGTAAAGTTAGTTAACTTTTAGCATAATTTTGTTTACTTAGAAATTCTGCCTCATCTGAAATCGGAGCATTCTCTTTGAAAAGTACTTTCTTGCTTCCTTGAAAAATTATCTCAGATCCAGAATGATAGCTTTAGTAAGCCCCAACACTAATTCCTCCTTCTTCCTTCTCACGGGATTTTCTGGTCTGGAGCAGCAATATCCCTGGATCTCTGTTCCTTTCTCTGCCATTTATGCTGTTGTTCTTTTGGGTAACTGCCTGGTGCTCTATGTAATCTGGACTGAACCTAGCCTGCATCAACCCATGTTCTACTTCCTGGCCATGCTGGCTATCACTGATTTGTGCATGGGACTATCCACAGTGAACACAGTGCTAGGGATCCTGTTGGGGTTGATTCAAGAGATCAGCCTGGATTCCTGCATTACTCAGGCCTATTTCATCCATGGTCTGTCCTTCATGGAATCCTCTGTTCTCCTAACTATGGCCTTTGACCGGTACATTGCAATTTGCAATCCACTGCGTTATTCCTCCATCCTGACTAATTCCAGAATTATCAAAATCGGATTCACCATCTTAGGTAGGAGTTTCTTCTTTATTACACCCCCTATCATCTGTTTGAAATACTTCCGCTACTGCCGTCCCCACATCCTCTCTCACTCATTCTGCTTGCACCAAGACCTTCTCCGCCTAGCCTGCTCAGACATTCGATTCAATAGCTACTATGCCCTGATGCTGGTTATTTGCACACTATTGTTGGATGCTGTACTTATCCTCTTCTCCTATGTCCTGATTCTTAAGTCAGTTCTGGCAATTGCCTCTCGGGAGGAACGGCGTAAGTCATTTCAGACGTGATCTCCCACATTGGTGCTGTCCTCGTGTTCTACATTCCTATCATTAGCCTTACAATGGTGCACCGATTTGGCAAGCATCTCTCCCCAATGATCCATGTCCTTATGGGCAACATCTACATCCTTTTCCCGCCTTTGATGAATCCTATTATCTACAGTGTCAAGATCCAACAGATTCGTAGCAGAATGCTCAGACTCTTTTCTCTAAAAATATGTTGAGATATTACAGTGTTCAAAGAACAAAATAACAACAATAAAAATAAACAAGCAAATATCAATACAAAAATACACTTTGTTGTAATTAAGACTTTAGCCCTGAACCCATGATCCTTGATTTTAAAACATACTTTAAATGTAGAGGATCACCTCAAATTCTATCCTAGCCTATGTCTTGGAAGTCAGCTATTTTTATGGATGGAGGTGGGAGATTCTATCTGACGCAGTGCATGGATTCCTTCTAAATCTGTGTAAACAAGACAGACATAGGTAATGCCATAACTGTGACCATATTCAAAAATGTATAAACCTATTTAACATACCCAGAATGGCTTTTTGAGCACTTTTTTGCATGGAAACAAAGTAAGATTCAAATACTTGGTCTTTTAGTTTCAAAAATGGGTAACTTGAAGCATTTTTGATTATCTGAGATTCAGTTACTTAATCTTTAAAATGGAGAAAGTACCCAACTGACAGAAATTTTGTGATGATTGTCTGGGCCAGAATTGTCCACTAGTATTTTTCATAGTGAATAGAGAGGGAGGAGATGGAAGCAGTGACAGATTTTCTCTTCTTGAGCCCTAAAATTACTGCAGATGGTGATGGCAGCCATGAAATTAGAAGACAATTGCTTCTTGGTAGGAAAGCTATAACAAAATGTAGACAGTGTATTAAAAAGCAAGGACATCATTTTGCCAACAAAAGTCTGCATAGTCAAGGCTATGGTCTTTCTGGTAGCCATGCATGGATGTGAGTGAAAGTGAAGTCGCTCAGTCGTGTCCGACTCTTTGCGACCCCATGGACTGTAGCCTACTAGGCTCCTCCTTCCATGGGATTCTCCAGGCAAGAGTACTGGAATGGGTTGCCATTTCCTTTTCCAGGATGTGAGAGCTGGACCATAAAGAAGGCAGAGTACCAAAGAACTGATGCTTTCAAACTGTAGTGCTGGAGAAGACTCTTGAGAAACTTGGAATGCAAGGGTATGAAACCAGTCAACCTAAAAGGAAATCAACTCAATACTCTCTGGAAGGACTGATGCTGAAGCTGAAGTTCCAATAATTTGACCACCTGCTTTGAACTGTTGACTCATTGGAAAAGACCCTGATGCTGGGAAAGATTGAAGGCAGGAGGAGAAGAGGGCACCAGAGGATGAAATGATTGGATAACATCACCGATGCAATGGACATGAACTTGGGCCAACTCTAGGAGATGGTAAAGGACAGGGAAGTCTGGCATGCTACAGTTTATGGGAGTCAGACATGACCTAATGACTGAACAGCAACAATAATTTTTCTAAAATGATAAAGATGTTCTCTAAAATAGAGTAATAAATACAGACTGCTAGCTGCATATGGCTACTGAACACTTGAAATGTAGGTACTACAACTGGACAACTACATTTTCAGCTCTGTTTTATTGTTGTTAATGTGCTTAACCACTTAGTTGTGTCTGATTGTTCAACCCTTAGGACTGTAGCCCACCAGGCTCCTCAGTCCATGGAATTCTCCAGGCAAGAATACTGGAAAAGTCCCTCTTCCAGGAGATCTTCTTGACCCAGGGCTTGAACCCATGTTTCTTGTGTCTCCTGGATTGCAGGTGGTTCTTTACCTGCTGAGCCATTGGGAAAGCCCCATTTTATTGCATTTTATATACATTTAAATGTTAAAAGGCCATTACATTGGACAATACAGTGGCTATTGCATTAAACAGTATAGATCTAGAGTATAAAGAGGGCATATAACAAAATATGACTTCGGATTTTACTTGTACCATATCTAATTTAAATTATAATATTTTATATAACACTTGTTATTATTTTTATATGCAGACTTACTTGTTACATTTTATATGCAGACTTTACTGCCATTGGGCTAGAAACCGATTTTGCTTTGAATCTTTAAAGATCTAAAGAGGTGAATGTGAAACTGTTTACCACTGATTCTGAGTTCAAATGTAAATTATCACAGGTTCCCTTCTAAATAATTTAGTTATGTTTTCAAAAGAAGGAACACAAGAGTCACTTAGATATCTGTGCAGGGACAAAGAGGACAATTAGTTCATTAATTCTATAATCCCATAAGAGGGATCAGAGCTATTATTCCATGAATCTCAGAAACCTAGCTTCCAAGGACTAAAAACCTGTTATCTGTGAATTCAGCAGTCCCTCCCTGGGGCTGCTGTTGGTCTGGTAGCCTGAAGAGCCAATGAGAAACAATGACCTTTTAGGAGTTGACATGACTTTATTATAAAGCCTAAAATATATAATCCAGCTTGGGTAAGAAATACTTCTAAAACAGTGCGTTTAAAAACAATAGGTTCTCTTCTTTTTTCCTTTTGTTATAGGTAGACTGCTATGTCATTGCACTGCTCTCTAAAATGAAATCATAACAAATCACGAGAAAGCTAAAAGAGCTGGGGTGTGGTGACAGAAATAGGGTGCAGGAAAGTAGAAAGTCTCGGCTCAGCAGGTATTCATTTAGCTCTCATAGCAAAAAGTTAAGGTCCATAATGGGAGTGATTCTAACAAATGACAGAACATGGCCATGGATTCAAAATGTGATTTTTGAATAATATAATATTAATAAATAATATAATATAAATAATATATAATATTTATATATAATATAATACAAATAATATATAATATTTATATATAATATAATAATAATAATCTGCTATAATAAATCCATAATCAGATACTCACTGTACACTATACCTCCTAATTTTTCTAAAGTGATCTTATTGTTAAATATACAAAGGATTTTCTATAGGATGCTATGTTTCTGTTCCCTGGGATCTTTGTGACCATTACTTGGAAAAGGAAAAATCTGATAGAGTAATAAATAGAGACTTCCAGAGGAGGAAAATTAAAATGCATTATTTTCTAGAATGTTTCTGATTAAAACTTTAAAAATAATACCAACTCAGCCAAGAGCTCTTTTGCAGTGGGAATTTATATCTTAAAACTTTTCTACCAAAAGTGTGGTTTCTAATCCTGTAGCCTCAGCACCATCTGGGAGCTCGTAAGAAATGTGGAATCTTGGGCTCTAGTCTTCCTACCGAATCAGAATCTGTATGAGTGCTTGCTTTTGCCTATTAAAATATGGCTTTATTTGATGAGTTTGGATATATATCAGACACCAATGATACTATCACCACAGTCAAGGTAATAGACATGTCTGTTACTTCCAAAAGTTTCTTTGTATTTTTTGTGTGTTCATTTGTTCATTTTGTTATAAGAACACAATATGAGATTTACCTTCTTAGGCATAAAACACCATATTGTAAAACTTCAAACATTAAATATGTGCAGTTTTTGTATAGCAATTATACCTCAATAAAACTGTGAAAAAAATGGATTTCTTTAAATTTTAGCTATGTCTCCACTTTCTGAATCCTATAATGACTTTATTCATTTCTTTGGGAAATGTCCTCTGGTTCTTCTGGTATGCTGTTTTCCTCTTTGCAGTGGGTCAATAAACCTCATTATGTCTGATTACAGTTTGTTTCTGGTGTTTTTTACATCTTCATATGTCATATCAAGTCATGTTTTGTTCAATCTTTAAGTTTTATGTATCTATTTCTACCAAATAACATAACAATTATTCCCCATGCTATATGAACACACTACTATAAATTTGAAAAGCTATTAATCAAATATATTTTATATGTGCATTACTTAATAAAAGCTTTTTTTTTTTTGCTGTGATCTTCTTTCTCCACCTATTACCATGTCAGTCTATCTTATCTTGCTACTGAAAAACAGCCACCAATGTATTTCATTGCATCTTCCTCCCCTGATAACTTTCCCTCATTCAGATCTGAGTACTCAAGGAAAGACAAGTGAAGTGAAACTCATTCAGTTGTGTCTGACTCCTTGTGACCCCATGGAGTATGTAGCCCATGGAAGTCTCCAGGCTAGAATACTGGAGTGAATAGCTGTTCCCTTTCCAGGGAATCTTCCCAGCCCAGGGATCGACCCAGTTCTGTATTGCAGGCAGATTCTTTACCATCTGAGCCACCAGGGAAGCCCTCATTTTGCTTATAAGTGAGCAGTTATGGAGGATCAAAGGTTCAGACTCTCCTCTAGCAGCTTCCTTTGCTTAAGCAAAAGGAAAAAAAGGGAAAGGAACGCTCTCACACAGAGGTGGATGTCACCAGAGTGAACCTGCCACTCTGGATGTGAGGCCACTTGGAAATATAAGCAAGCCCGAGTGTCTCAGAGCCCTGCGTTGCTTGGGACAGGACACAGTTAGTTAAAATCTAGGAGAAGTATCAGGAAAACCTGCGTTCAAGGAAAGAGAAATAGTGAATAATTTATGTTGGACAATAAATTATCCATACATCCATCTGCTTATTATCATGTAGCTGTTACAAACAAGGATATAGATCAATATTCTTGATTTAGGGATTTTTAAATCCCTACATGATTTCTTAATTGAAATCTATGATTTCTTCTGTGAAAAAATAAGATGCTAAATAAGACATGTAGTATCTCCCAACTGGGATAACATGCTCAGATAAAGTTTTCATGTCTCTAAGCACAGACAAAGGGGTAAAATGTCTCCATCTTGATCACATTGGATATCATCGGAAGGAGAAGAAAAAGATGACTAACATTTGCTTTTTGATTTGTTATAATGAGCATGCATCACTCTTATAATTAAACAAAATCTAATAAAACATACTAAATTTAGAAAAGGCAAAATAAAGGATTGAAATTTGTTCTTTTTAATATAAGCCGTTGCACTGGTCCCTATGCTAGTTTGTCTATGTAAAGCCTAAATTTTATAATATATTCGAAAAAGCACAAACCTCCTTAAGCCTTACAGATAGTCCTTGTATATTTTTCCTCAGAACAAGTTACATAATAACCTTAAGTTCCTTATAGTAGCAAATCTAAGAGATATTACATTAGTGATTCTTCCCAGATAAAGATCCTCTGCTGCTGCTGCTGCTGCTAAGTCGCTTCAGTCGTGTCCGACTCTGTGCGACGCCATAGACGGCAGCCCATCAGGATCCCCATTCCCTGGGATTCTCCAGGAAAGTGATTTACAAAGAACAAGTGGACAGAATAGTTGCTGTCACTAAACGAATTCTTCAATGTGTCAGACAAATTGCTTTGAGAAAAGTTCAAGACTTCTGAATTACTGCTCCCAATCCCTGAGAAATGATACATTTTACTAATGCAAAGGAAATAGTTATGCTTTTTTGTCTAATACAAACTCCCAGCAGCATTGTCTTAAGAATGAAAAGAAGGAAGGTATCCAGTTATGTCTAAATTAGCTGTCCCAAGTAAGGACTATGTGGAGTTCCTTTCTAACCGTTCCCTTTTTAGGTCCTATAGGAAACTAAAAGCTTAATGAGAATTCTCTCACTTTCTAACTGAGGAAGTAGCATTCAGGACTCTATTTTGCCTATCAAACAGCTCCCCAGAGTCAGTTTTGATAGTCTTAAATGCTAAAACAGATTTAGAGCTAAAATCCCCATCAGTTCAATATCAACATATAGAAAGCTTAAGCCCAACAAATTTCTATCACTACCTTAGTTACAAAACCATGATCTCTTATCTGTCTCTTGAAATCCACAGAATTTTGATACCTGAAGCTTTTGGCTTCACGACCTGATCTAAAGTGATGGCAAAATCTGACATGAACTGATGTAAGAATATTTATCTTTATTTATCCTGCATAGCTAAATATTCATAAGCTTTTTGAAATAATTTCAATCTATTGAATTATGAAGAAATCAAGATCCCAGTGATATGGTTATATAACATCAAGAATATGATCTTGTAACTTTTCTAAACTCTGGAAAATTATTTTCCAAAAACACACGGCCCCAAGAGTTCAGGTAACAGACTACAGATATCTGTGTGTGATGCTCAGTTGCTCATCATGTCCGGCTCTTTGTGACTCCATGGACATGAGCCCACCAGGCTCCTCTGTCCATGGAGTTTTCTAGGCAAGAATACTGGACCGTGTTGCCATTTCCTCCTTCAGAGGATATTCCTGACCCAGGGATCAAATCTGCTTCTTCACCTCTCCTGCATTACAGGCGAATTCTTTACCACTGAACCACCAACGAAGCCCCATAGATATCTATGAGAGATTGAACACAATGGTCATGAATAATGGTTAATTCATCTCTGTAGGATATTAGTAGAGCTGGATTTTAAACTAGTAAAGGCTCACTGCTATTTTGAGATTATATATCCCTGAAATCATTATTTAACAAAAGCTTTTGTTCAATAAATGCATAACTTTTCAAGTAAATGGGACAACTAGAGCTATATATTTCCAAAATTTGGAAATATTAAAATAAATTATCAGTAGAGACTATAGCCTCCTCCTCTGGATTATATTCTTTGTTCTTTTGATCACCACCAATACTCAGATGCAGAGGCCAATTCTTATGTCACCTAATTTCTCATTGTTCTTCCTCAATCTCTTTTCCTTTAACATGCTTTGGTTCCCTTAATTGGTTTTCCAAGGAGAAGTGGGCAGGTAAGTACCATTCTTTTTTTACATACAAACCCTGAAGGAGAAACTATTCCATTAACCATCATTTATAGTTTCAAAACCTTTTTATTGAAAGTATTTGAAACACAGGGAACATTGAGTGTCTGTCCTTCCAAACAGCATTTACACTGTATAATAAGATATTATTTTCAAGCACAAACTGGAATCAAGATTTCTGGGAAAAATATCAATAATCTCACATATGCAGATGGCACCACCATTATGGAAGAAAGTGAAGAACTAAAGAGCCTCTTGATGAAAGTGAAAGAAGAGAGAGCTAAACATTCAGAAAAATAAAATCATGACATCTGGTCCCATCATTCCATGGCAAATAGATGGGGAAACAATGCAAACAGTGAGAGATTTTATTTTGGGGGGCTCCAAAATCACTGCAGATGGTGACTGCAGTTATGAAATTGAAAAATGCTTGCACCTTGGAAGAAAAGCTATTACCAACCCAGACAGCATACTAAAAAGCAGAGACATTACTTTGCCTACAAAGGCCCATCTATTCAAAGCTATGATTTTTCCAATAGTCATGTATGGGTGTGAGAGTTGGAGTATAAAGAAATCTGAGCACAAAAGAACTGATGCTTTTAAACTGTGGTGTTGGAGAAGACTCTTGAGAGTCCCTTGGACTTCAAGGAGTGCAAACTAGTCAATCCTAAAGGAAACCAGTCCTGAATTTTCATTGGAAGGACAAATGCTGAAGCTAAAACTCCAGTACTTTTGCCACAAAATGCAAAGAACTGACTCACTGGAAAAGATCCTGATGCTGGGAAAGACTGGAGGTGGGAGGAGAAGGGATGACAGAGGATGAGATGGTTTAATGTCATCTCTGACTCAAAGGACGGGTCTGAGTAAGCTCCAGGAGTTGGTGATGAACAGGGAAGCCTGTCTTGCTGCAGTCCATTGGGTCTCAAAGAGTTGGACACGACTGAGTGACTGAACTGAATGACTGAATAAGACATAGCCTCTCTTAGCCAGTGAGTACAAAATGTCTAGGTAACTTATTGGATGATTCAGGTGCTAGCTTAGCATTGATTGTCCAGTCAAAGTCAGCTTATGGTCAGGCATCACATCTATAGGAAATTTACACTTATATAGGTAAAAATTTTTCCTGGAAGTCCTTGCTAAGTATCAGCATACAATGGCATATGGAAAGATTCACTTGAAGAAGGTAATGGGAAAACATCTTCCTCCACAAATATCTTTCATCTGCATGGAGTCAGTTTTGAGTCCCATCTATCAAAGAATTTGTTTTCACCTCTTGTTTCCTTCATCTGGATCCTTCAAAGGATGAAAAGGATCTCTGCAGTAGCTGAATAGTATTTCTGGACCTGTGATGCTGGCAGATTCTCTGTGATGCTGACAAATCCTACCGTGTGACCAATGAAAGAAGGGCAAAGCCAAAGAGCCTTCAATTTTCAAGGTAAATAAGAAGACAAAATCCAATTTTAAATGCCTTCTCGAAAGTGTATAGTTCTTCAATATATGTCACTGACAACTCAAATTTTCAGATGCCTCCATGGAGACAAGATATCATTGCTGTGATCTGAGTCTCTGATACATAAAGGAAACTTGGATATTTAGCAGTATGTTTTAACTAGGGGTCCAAGAGTTCTCACAAGAGCAAAAGCCACACACATTGTAAAGGAAGAGAAAATGAGTGCTTCTCCCTGAGGGTTATGTACTAGAGCCAGCTCCAAATTATCTCTGTGAGAGGAGTTAAATTCAGTCCCCCGGGGGTGATGACCTTGGGTCTGAGAGATGCTTAGAAGGAGATATAAATAGACAGTTCCAGATTTCCTATTTAGGTTTGGGGCAACTCAACTAGTTAAATATCTTCAGGAGCTTAGAAAGTTTAAGTAAGTAAACTGAGTAATGTTTAGTGAAAACATGTACAAAAAGATGGCAGGAAAAAAAAAAAGCCAGCAAACTGCAGAAATAGCTCATTCTTTCCAAAACTTAAATATCTTGCATTTCTTTCAACTCTAACCTATGAAGTATTAGACATTAATTGTATGTGATCTGCAATTGCAGTTTCTTTGTGTGTGTGTGTGTGTGTGTGTGTGTGTGTGTGTGTGTGTGTGTTTAAATTAAATGGGCCCTCTGCAAAGAGTAGAAACATATTTTTTTTCTTTTAAAATCTGTTGATGTCATTTTTCTTTGATATGAAGATTTAAATGTTATGTTTAGAAGATTAAGCTTATATTCCAAAAGTTAAAAACAAGGTTTACTAGTTAAACAAGCTTAGTAATTAAATATAATGTGCATATAATATGCATGTACATATATGCATGGGTTTTTCCATAGAATTTAGTGAATATGTAATATATGTCAGGTTCTGGACTAGGCAGATTAATAAACTGAAAGAGAGATTATAACTGACTTCTATATGTAACAAAGATGTTGCGTCAGTGATGGAACAAGAAGACTCCATTTCTAAGCCCAAGTGTTCATGACTATGCTGAACCACCTTCACCTTACAAAAGTAAAATGCCAGATTTGGAGTAAAAATTACCAATTGAGACCATATGTCTAGTATAAGAAAATAAGTCTTGGTCTTTCTGGGTACCTTAAACCAGTTCAGTAGCTGTTTAGTGGATCATAAGACTGAAGTCTAGAAAATTAGCTTTTTCAAAGTAACAATTGTCTTGGTCTTAATGATGATAATTTTGCATGTGCCTTAGTTTCCTGTTTTGAGGATAAAAATATATCTGAGTTATATATCAACCACTATAAAATACTATGAAATTTATTCGTATTTTTAAAATTGAAGTATAGTTGATTTACAATGCTGTATTATTTTCAAGTGGACTGTGAAGTGATTCAGTTTTATATACATATACATACGCATTTCATATTATTTTTCATCATAGACTATTACAAGATGTTGAGTATAGTTCCCTGTCCTACACAGTAGGTCTTTTCAGTTTATCTATTTTATATATAGTATTCTGTATATGTTATTCCCAAACTACTAATTTATCTCTCCCCACTCCCTCTCTCCCCACCCCTGCCCTTCATTCCCCTAAGGTAATCATATATTTTCTGTGTCTGTGATTGACTCATATTTTAATTGATGTTTATTTGTAGATATCTTACTAAACTTCAAATAGTAACTTGTTTAATAGTCATACAATTAGAATATGACTTCACCAGTACTTCACCATTCTATGTGGCCCTAGAACTACACTCTTTCTATTAACCACATTCTGTCTGTGTGCACATGTTCAGGCCCAGGCAGATTATGCCATCAGTAATATTACAAAGTAATACCCTGATCCCCAGACCTACAAATTAATAACTGCAGGTTATAAGACTACAGTTAAAGCAGATCATGGATGTCCCCAAAGATCACCAGGGCAGTTAGAAGAAAGATAGGCAAATTTGTTCTCCTTCCTTCCCATCTTTATTTCTGTGTTTCCTTCAATTACATCTCTCTTTTCTCCCCCATCTCTAACGTCTTGAAGCCCAACTCTAAACCCCCACGCTATAACTATACTTCACTCATGTGCAGGGCTCTGGCATAGATATGTGCCAGACATACTTCAAAATTAACCTTTACTCTCACTCTCTGAAATATAAAAATCTATCTTAAAAGAAATTTCAAGCAGTTAATTTTGGCTATATGTTAAATGGTTGAATAATTGTTTTACGTAATTAAAAAGTAGATCCATAGACATAAGAATCTCAATTTTATTCCAGAATTTTTAAAGAATCACATATCAGTTAAGAAAAGGCTTAATGGGATGACTATTTAAGTATTTTATATTCTAAATTGTAACTCAAGAAACAGGAGTCTGAACATTCTAATCAGTCAGTCACAAAGTTGCTCAGTCATATCCAACTCTTTGTGACCCCATGGGTTGTAGCCAGCTAGGCTCCTCTGTCCATGGGACTCTCCAGGCAAGAATACTGGAGTGGGTAGCCATTCCCTTCTCCAGGGGATCTTTCCAACCCAGGGATTGAACCGAGGTCTCCCACATTGCAGGTGGATTTTTTACCATCTGAGCCACCAGGGAATCCAATAATTTAAATTGGAACATTCCAATAGTATAAAGCAATAGGTCAGGATATGGAACACTTAATAAAAAATAAACATAGTAAAGTATACTGTTCAATAATTAATATACTGAACTGCAGTAGCATCAAGGGGTGAAGAGGCATCTGTTTCTAAAGCTCCCATGCCTTCTCAGAAAATAAGAAATTTAACTAACTTTGATTTGAGAATAAGGACTAGGGAAGAATGTATTCCACTTATTTTACACATGTGTCTATCACTGTACTTGAAGCTACAGGTTTATGTGTATACACACACACACACATACACACACACACACACACACACACACACACACACACTGTATCTCCCTGCCTGCTTTTTGACTCAGCATCTTCCTTGCTTCTATCCACTTTCCTTTGGAACTAAGGAAAATTTTGATCAACAAATAACATCCTTCTGTTTTTCTGAAGGACTGTGGACCCTTGCTTTATAATGTGAAAGCACTGTGATTTGCTGCTATGGTGATATTTAGAAATACAAAATATATAGTCTAATTTTCAATCAGTGATAGAAGCGAGATGAATATATTTTTTCCTTTACCAAATGCTAGGCAAATCCATCTAAGAAGCCAGTCTGACATTGTATATAGTTTAAGTTTTCAATGTGCATCCTACAATTTTAATAAATGTATTTAAGGATTAGGATCAATCTGATTCACTTGTGTATCCTCAATGCCTGGCATAGGGCTTAGCACCAAGCTGGTGGTTCATTAATGCTGAAGAGGTCATATACCTTGAAACCTATTTTGTCAAACTCTAGTTCCTTCCCTCTTTCATAAGCTGTATACTTCAATTTAACATCTGTCTATTTTACTCAGGGACATGATCAGTGAATATTTTGATAACATGTTTTTGTAACTAGTTTTATTTTGATAGATTGTGTTAGATGGTGGTTTAGTTCAAAGCTTTCAAATTCACTTTGGCTGATTTTAAATCCAGTGGGACCTAGAGCAAGAGTCTAAAAGCTTTAGATTTTTTTTTTTTCCATCTTATCGGGATAACAGCAGTAGCCATGTTATGAATTATCATAAAAGTATTTTCAACAGGTTAAGGTGAAAACTTAATAAGTTAATATATGTAAAGTATTATGATGCATATCACACTTTTACTAAATATTAACTGATATCCTTTTCAAGACACAAGATTCAATTATTCCATGGAGGAAATCAAGAGTGCAATTGTAGGCTAGTTAATCTATCTTACTGTCCTTTGATAATAACAAATAAGAAAACAAATCTGATCAGACATCACAGGGACTAAGGTGGTGCACCTGAACCTGAGCTCAGCCTGTGGTCTTTCCCTGAAGGTCCTGGATCTGGAATAAACAGTCACGGATGGCTCCTTCCTCTTACAATTACACCAGTCCTCAGGATATGTGGTACATCCTGATTGGAATCCCAGGACTAGAAGATGTGCACACCTGGATCTCCATTCCCATCTGTTTTATGTACATTGTTGCTATTGTAGGTAACCTCTTCTTGATCTTCCTGATTGTGACAGAGCAGCGTCTCCATGAGCCCATGTACCTCTTCCTTTCCATGTTGGCTTTAGCAGATGTCCTGCTCACCACATCCACAGCCCCCAAGATGCTGGCCATCTTCTGGTTCCACTCCATGAATATATCCTTTGGTAGCTGTGTATCCCAGATGTTCTTCATACATTTCATCTTTGTGGCAGAATCTGCTATTCTCCTGGCCATGGCTTTTGACCGCTATGTGGCCATCTGTTATCCACTGAGATACACTGTGATCTTAACCTCCTCAGCCATTGGGAAGACTGGCATAGCAGCTGTGGTCAGGAGCTTTATTGTATGTTTTCCATTCATCTTTCTGGTACATCGACTTAGATACTGTGGGAGAAACATCATTCCCCATTCCTACTGTGAGCACATGGGCATTGCCAGATTGGCTTGTGACAATATCAATATCAACATCATTTATGGCTTGACTGTGGCCCTGCTGTCTACAGGATTGGATATAATGCTCATCATTATGTCCTACACAATGATCCTTTGCACAGTGTTTCAGATACCTTCCTGGACTGCGAGATTTAAGGCCCTTAGCACATGTGGTTCCCACATTTGTGTCATACTTATGTTCTATGCTCCAGCATTCTTTTCATTTTTTGCCCATCGCTTTGGGGGTAAAACCATTCCTCATCACATCCATATCTTAGTAGCAAATCTCTACGTGGTGGTGCCCCCAATGCTCAACCCCATTATCTATGGGGTAAAGACCAAACAGATTCAGGACCGAGTGATTTTATTTTTCTCCTCCATCAGCATATGTTGTTTAAAAAAAAGCTAAATATGGGTATTTCTGAATAAAACACTCACTGCCTAAATGTCTGTTTCAGTGAGGAATGGGAATAAATGAAATTCACAAAAACATTAAAACACACCAAAAACTGTTAGGATCTGCCCCAAAATGCCAATGCCTGTGCATTTTTCCTAAAGTTCTTAAAGAGTTTAGAAAATAGTATTTTAAATTAGTGTCATTTTCAAGCCTCCTAGCTAAACATTCTATTATCATGTCTTTTAACTTAATCTTAAGGACACATAAAGATAACAGTGAATGAGAAATATATTTTAGAACTCAACCCAGACAGATTTTTCCTGTATAGATCAGAGGAGTAGGAGTGGTGAGAGGCTGTACATTTTTAATAAACATTCTACTGAAATTTTAATAAAATAAATTTGGCTGAAATACAAAACATTCCTGTTGAAGTCAGCAAATACTTGGATGAGTAACATGAAGCCACCATATTATAGTTATTTTTGTCTGTACCTATTTCTTTTTTTTTTTATCAAGAGGTTTTTTGTAATTTTTATTATCATTATTTTTTAAATTTAATTTTTACTTTATTCTGCTTTACAATACTGTATTGGTTTTGCCATACGTTGACATGAATCTGCCATGGGTGTGTAGGAGCTCCCAGTACTGAATCTCCCTCCCACCTCCCACCTCATATCATCTCTCTGGATCATCCCCGTGCACCAGCCCCAAGCATCCTGTATCCTGTATTGAACATAAACTGGCGCTTCATTTCTTACATGACAGTATACATGTTTCAATGCCATTCTCCCAAATCCTCCCACCCTCTCCCTCTCCCTCAGAGGCCAAAAGTCCATTCTATACATCTGTGTCTCTTTTGTTGTCTCACATACAGGGTCATCATTACGATCTTTCTAAATTCCATATATATGTGTCAGTATACTGTATTGGTGTTTTTCTTTTTCCCTCTCCCTCAGAGTCTGAAAGTCCATTCTATACATCTGTGTCTCTCTTGCTGTCTCACATACAAGGACATCATTACCATCTTTCTAAATTCCATATATATGTGTCAATATACTGTATTGGTGTTTTTCTTTCTGGCTTACTTCACTCCATATAATTGGCTCTAGTTTCATCCATCTCATTAGAACTGATTCAAATGTATTCTTTTTAAGGGCTGAGTAATGCTCCATTGTGTATATGTACCACTGCTTTCTTATCCATTCATCTGCTGATGGACATCTAGGTTGTTTCCATGTCCTGGCTATTATAAACAGTGCTGCAGTGAACATTGGGGTACATTTGTCTCTTTCAATTCTGGTTTCCTCAGTGTATATGCCCAGCAGTGGGATTTCTGGGTTATAAGGCAGTTCTATTTGCAATTTTTTAAGGAATCTCCACACTGTTCTCCATAGTGGCTGTACTAGTTTGCATTCCCACCAACAGTGTAAGAGGGTTCCCTTTTCTCCACACCCTCTCCAGCATTTATTGCTTATAGACTTTTGGATCGCAGCCATTCTGACCGGTGTGAAATGGTACCTCATTGTGACTTTGATTTGCATTTCTCTGATAATGAATGATGTTGAGCATCTTTTCATGTGTTTGTTAGCCATCCATATGTCTTCTTTGGAGAAATGTCTGTTTAGTTCTTTGGCCCATTTTTTGATTGGATCATTTAGTTTTCTGGAGTTGAGCTGTATAAGTTGCTTGTATATTTTTGAGATTAGTTGTTTGTCAGTTGCTTCATTTGCTATAGTTTTCTCCCATTCAGAAGGCTGTCTTTTTACCTTGTTTATAGTTTCCTTTGTTGTGCAGAAGCTTTTAATTTTAATTAGATCCCATTTGTTTATTTTTGCTTTTATTTCCAGTATTCTGGGAGGTGGACCATAGAGGATCCTATTCTTTTGATTGTGCCAGCTCTTCAGTGCTGCCCAGGCTTTCTCTAGTTACAGAGATTGGGGACTGCCCTCTAGCTGCAGTGCACAGACTTCTCCTTGCCCTGGCTTCTCTTAGTGTGGAGCGTGGGCTCTAGGTGCACAGACTGCAGTAGTGGAGGCTTGCAGGCTCCAGAGCACAAGCTCGGTAGTGCTGCACAGGCTTAGTTGCTCTGTGGCATGTGGGGTCTCCCTGGACCAGGGATCAAACCTGCATCCCCAGCATTGCAAGGTGGATTCTTAACCACTGGACCACCAGGGGAGCCCAAAGCATATTTCATATAATGAAAGACTTTGCCATAGGGATGTTAAATATCAATGTAGAGTTTCTTTTGATATAGAAGGAAGTATAATTTGGTCTAGTTTCTATTGTGTTTCATCTGCAAGATTGATTTGTAGGTTTATTGTCAAAGGTAAGAAAGATGCTAAACTATTGGAAAACAGGATAGCTTTATGAAAATTGGAAAAGACAGAAAATTGAATCCCATAACCAAAAATGAGGAAAACATTGCCTCATTTGCTTAACTCCATGAAAGTTTTCATATGTGACTTCCTCAAACTTACCCTGAGATCCATCTTCTTGGCCAGCACTGAAAGAAGGGCTGACGTATAATTGCAGAAAGGGAGCATGGAACACAAAGAATCCCTACCCCCATCACCAAATTTGTATTCCAAGACACCACAGAGTGTGTCTACGAAGTAAGAATTCAGAAGAGATGAATAGAGAGGATGTTTTCTCTTGCATTATACTTATCGGAGTCTTAAACTGATAAAAGCTTTGTCCGCACCCACAACCCACTGGGCAAACCTACTCTCATATTAAACTGAAAACTGAAGGAAAACCCATAGAATATCTGGTGAGCACTTGTATTTCTGGCCTGTGTGCTAACTTGCTTCAGTCATGTCTGACTCTCTGCCACCCCATGGATTATAGCCCACCAGGCTCCTCTATCCATGGGATTTCCCAGGCAAGAATACTGGAGTGGGTTGCCATTTCCTACTCCAAAGGATCTTCATGATCCAGGGATTGAACCCACGTCTCTTATATCTCCTGCATCGGCAGGCAGGTTCTTTACCACTAACACCACCTGGGAAGCACAAACCTACTTTCATGTTAAACTGGAAACTGTAGGAAAACCTACAGAATATTTGGTGAGAATTTGTATTTCTGCCCTAGGCTACTCTATTATATATTTCATACCCACTGACTCCTGTTCTCTCACACAGGGAAAGCATGTAGTATCTCCCCAAAGAAGGTCCCATATAAATAGGCACACACTTAGCTCAGCTTACAATCACCTTGTAGTGACTTTAATATCTCCTTTTGTTTAGACATTTGGGTTACTTCCATGTCTTGGTCATTATTCTCCTTCCTAGTTAAGATTCATTCAGTTACCCTATCTCATTTCCATCACTGAATAGTGTGTTGTGTGAGTGTGTTTGTTTTTCAGTGAAGAAGTCACTATATCTTTTCCAATTCTTAGTACTCTAAGAGAGAAAAAGAAGGATTAATGGAAATGGACAATATCCTTTCCAAGGTTTATAATCATGCAAAGGATAAATGTGAACTACAAGCAATTGTATGCCAGGGTAGTTTTGGTAATATAATAAACACATTGTAAATAATACACACATTGCATATATATGTGTGTGTATACTAGTCACTCAGTCATGTCCAACTCCTTGCAATCCCATGAACTGCTGAAGCCCACCAGGCTCCTCTGTCCATGAAATTCTCTCGAAAGGAATACTGCAGTTGGTTGTCATGGCATGCCCACACATGCTACACCGTGTGTGTGTGGGGGGGGGCATTTATGTGGGATACATACAGATTGCTGCTGCTGCTGCTGCTGCTGAGTCGCTTCAGTCATGTCCAACTCTGTGCAACCCCATAGATTTCAGCCCACCAGGTTCCCCTGTCCCTGGGATTCTCCAGGCAAGAACACTGGAGTGGGTTGCCATTTCCTTCTCCAGTGCATGAAAGTGAAGTCGCTTAGTCATGTCTAACTATTAGCGACCCCATGGACTGCAGCCTACCAGGCTCCTCTGTCCATGGGATTTCCCAGGCAAGAGTACTGGAGTGTGTTGCCATTGCCTTCTCCAACATACAGATTAAGTGGGCATTAATGTTATGCTGTTCAAAATTAAATATATGTGAAAATATTGGTAGTGTGTAGATTTTCTGAACGTGTTAGAGCAGTTATTTAATTAAGAATCTCAAATGTCAGGGTCAAATGAATGCTCTTCGATGGTCAGAAGCTCATATGTCTATAGATATTTGTTCAGTAAAGTTCACCTTTATGTCTTTTTTTGCCTATAATTCTCTAATTTTAACTTATATGAAACTCATTTTGAGAAAATAAATGTTCATCAACAGATGAGTAGATAAAGATGTGGTACATACACTCAAAGCTATATTACTAAGCCATAGAATCAATTAATGCCATTGCCATATGGGTAGACTTAGAGATTATCATCCTCAAGTGAGGTAGGTCAGAGAGAAAAAGACAAATATCATGTTATATCACTTACAGGTTGAATCTAATATGTGATACAAATGAATTTACTTATAAAATGAACATAGACTCTCAGACATAGGAAAAAACCTTATGGTAACCAAAGGGGAAAAGTGAAGGTGAGGATAAATTAGACCCTATAGCACTGGAAACTATATTCAATATCTTAGAATAACTATAAAGAAAAAAATATGAAAAATATATACATAATATATATTATATAAATATTTATGTGTATATGTGTTTAAGTGCCATATTTATATGTTTTATATGCATGCATATATAAAACTAAATATCTTTGCTGTATATCAGAAACTACAATATTAAGAAGCATCTGTCTTTTGAGAAATCTGTATGAAGGTCAGGAAACAACACTTAGAACCGGACATGGAACAACAGACTGGTTCCAAATAAGAAAAAGAATACGTTCAAGGCTGTATATTGTCACCCTCCTTATTTAACTTATATGCAGAGTACATCATGAGAAACACTGGACTGGAAGAAACAAGCTGGAATCAAGATTGCTGGGAGAAATATCAATAACCTCAGATATGCGGATGACACCACCCTTATGGCAGAAAGGGAAGAGGAACTAAAAAGCCTCTTTTGAAAGTGAAAGTGAAAGAGGAGAGTAAAAGAGTTGGCTTAAAGCTCAACATTCAGAAAATGAAGATCATGGCATCCGGTCCCATCACTTCATGGGAAATAGATGGGGAAACAGTGGAAACAGAGTCAAACTTTATTTTTTTTGCACTCCAAAACCACTGCAGATGGTGACTGCAGCCAGGAAATTAAAATATGCTTACTCTTTGGAAGAAAAGTTATGACCAACCTAGAGAGCATATTCATAAACAGAGACATTACTTTGCCGACTAAGGTCCATCTAGTCAAGGCTATGGTTTTCCTATGGTCATGTATGGATGTGAGAGTTGGACTGTGAAGAAGGCTGAGTGCCGAAGATTTGATGTTTTTGAACTGTGATGTTGGAGAAGACTCTTGAGAGTCCCTTGGACTACAAGGAGATCCAACCAGTCCATTCAGAAGGAGATCATTCCTGGGATTTCTTTGGAAGGAATGATGCTAAAGCTGAAACTCCAGTACTTTGACCACCTCATGCGAAGAGTTGACTCATTGGAAAAGACTCTGATGCGGGGAGGGATTGAGGGCAGGAGGAGAAGGGGATGACCGAGGATGAAATGGCTGGATGGCATCACTGACTTGATGGATGTGAGTCTGAGTGAACTCCGATAATTGGTAATGGACAGGGAGGCCTGGCGTGCTGCCATTCATGGGGTCGCAAAGAGTCAGACATGAATGAGCAACTAAACTGAACTGAACTGAACTGATGCTGCAATTAAAAAAAAAAAAAGTGGGGAATAATGAGAAATATGTTAGTCCCTGCTCTGTGAAAACATTGGAATTCTGACTAGATATAGTGAGGATCCCCTACCTTGTAGTAACAAGAAATTTGGATTTCTGATCATCGACTTCACACTCTAGGATGAGGTTTGATGCCCATTGTTCTTCCTGGCCTTGGCCTTCATATGGGTCATCATATTTTAGATGCTCTTTGATCACAGAGGAAGTTGGTGGTGTTCTCGGCACTGACTTGGCTCATGGGAGGTTATGGAGTAATCTGAGTCTTTCTTGACATGCTTTTTTGGCTTATTTGAAAACAAATTGATCACATACTCAGTAGACTTTGGGTTCATTTTAATTCAGACACATCCAATTGCCAATAACCCCACCCCAATCTAAAAGTTGCCTAAAAGTGGTCAGATTTCTCTTTTACTACATATCTAACTTTCTCACATATGCTATTAGGTAGGAATACATTAGCTATAATCTGATTTCACCCTGAGGTGCTTTAATCAATAGAGAATTTTTTTCTTTAATTGTGTGCCACAGCATTAAAACCGGCCTTTAGCTTGAGATGTTTTAATCAATGTAAAGGTATTATTAGACCTTTGCTGATGGAAGTCTTTTAAAACTTCAGTCAGTTCAGTTGCTCAGTTGTCTGATTCTTTGCAACCCCATGGACTGCAGCACACCAAGCCTCTCTGTCCATCACTAACTCCAGGAGTTTACTCTAACTCATGTCCATTGAGTCAGTGATGCTATCCAACCATCTTATCGTCTGTTGTCCCCTTCTCCTCCCGCCTTCAATCTTTCCCAGTATCAGAGTCTTTTCCAATGAGTCGGTTCTTCACATCAGTGGCCAAAGTATTGGAGTTTCAGCTTCAACATCAGTCCTGCCAATGAATATTCAGGACTGATTTCCTTTACGATTGACTGGTTGGATCTTCTTGCAGTCCAAGGGACTCTCAAAGGGTCTTCTCCAACACCACAGTTCAAAAGCATCAATTCTTTGGTACTCAACTTTCTTTATAGTCTAACTCTCACATCCATACATGACTACTGGAAAAACCATAGCCTTGACTACACAGACCTTTGTTGGAAAAGTAACGTCTCTGTTTTATAATATGCTTTCTAGGTTGGTCATAACTTTTCTCACAAGTAGTAAGCGTCTTTTAATTTCATGGCTGCAATCACAATCTGCAGATATTTTGCAGCCCAAGAAAATAAAATTGGTCACTGTTTCCCCATCTATTTGCCATGAAATGATGGGACCAGATGCCATGACCTCAGTTTTCTGAATGTTGAGCTTTAAGCCAACTTTTTCACTCTCCTCTTTCACTTTCATCAAGAGGCTCTTTAGTTCCTCTTCACTCTGTGCCATAAGAGTGGTGTCATCTGCATATCTGAGATTATTGATATTTCTCCCAGTGATCTTGATTCCAGCTTGTGCTTCCTCCAGCCCAGCATTTCTCATGATGTACTCTGTATAGAAGTTAAATAAGCAGGGTGACATTATGCAGCCTTGATGTACTCCTTTTCCTATTTGGAACCAGTCTTGTTCCATGTTCAGTTCTAATATGTTGCTTCCTGACCTGCATACACATTTCTCAAGAGGCAGGTCAGGTGGTGTGGTAGTCACATCTCTTTCAGAATTTTCCACAGTTTATTGTGATACACACAAAGGCTTTGGCATAGTCAATAAAGCAGAAATAGATGTTTTTCTGTTTTTTAAAACTTATCTCTTTTCTAATTTTGAAAAGTCTCCAATTTCTGATCTCTCAGTTTCCTTTCTCTGAGGCTTGTTGACTATCCAATTCTTTCTCATAATACCTTGCCAAACACTTTCGGTTTCACCTTCTATATACTACTGAAGTTCTCTTTTCATCCTCTTCCCCCAGAATTGAAGATGCCACCTTCAGAGTTATTACAGACAGCACTTGGACCAAATATGTTGCCACGGGATCACATGGCTCACCAGTTTTCTAGAATCCAAAAGCAATTTATTTACAGCCCATGGTCCAATTGCTAAAGCCATGCAATGCTTTGGGGGAATTTTATTAGGTTCTAAAAAAATAAAAAATAATAAAAGCTCTAATTTTAGAACCAAATTCTCAGTACTGTATCACAACAGAAATTTTATTTACTCTTATGTGGCTTGCCCAGCACAGCCCAGTGGCATGTCTATTCCATGTAATCCTCAGAGAGCCAGTCTGATGGTGGTGTCATCATCTCCTACTACCATATGAATCCTGGATTAAATGCTCCTGCTCATTGCCCAGAATTGACTATGGGGCCCAAACCTGAGACAAAGTATTGTTCTAAAGAAAGGGACCCTCATGTAATATTTTGTGAGCATTTTTGTCTTTGCCACATTCCTCTACATCATTATCTGTAAGAGACTCTGCAAAAGTACAGGAAAAAATTCTGTAAAAGATGGAACAATATTTGTTTTAGAAGATTGTCAGATGTTTTGAATCTAGGATAACAACATCAGGGGAAAGAGGAGAAATGGCTTCATTAATGGGGATTCTTCTAACACCTCTAGCTTCAGTCTGAGGTGAGGAAAAGACAATTGCATTTCAGAATTGTCCAAAAGTAGTAGCAGTCCTCAAAATATATTCACATGGGGTCTAACTATTCAAAAAATTCTGGTTGACATCTAGATATATGTATCTCTTTTTCTCATATATATATATAAAATCCTGGAAAACATCATGGACAGAGGAGCCTGGAAGGCTACAGTTCATGGGGTCACAGTTGACTAAACAATAATAATTTTTTTAAAAAGAAAAAAAATCATGTAGTAAGGTATTTTTTCAGTTAAGACAAGAGCTAAACCAACACAGTGATCATTATTGTAATCCGTTTTACACTCCTCAGGAACTAAGAATGTGACGTTCACTCAGTCATGTCTGACTCTTTGCAACCCCATGGACCATACAGTCCATGGGATTCTCCAGGCCAGAATGCTGAAGATTCAGAATGCTGGATTTCCCTTCTCCACAGGATCTTCCCAACCCAGGGATCAAACCCAGGTCTCCTGCATTGCAGGTGGATTCTTTACCAGCTGATCCACAAAGGAAACCCAAGAATACTGGATTGGGTAACTTATCCCTTCTCCAGCGAATCTTCCCAACTGAAGAATCAAACTGGGGTCTCCTGCATTGCAGGCAGATTCTTTACCAACTGAGCTATTGGGGAAGCCCCTAACTAAGAATACATATTTGTAAATTAAGTGAAAGTATCCAGTTTTTTATAATAATAACTGAAATCTAGGACATATATATGTGCCAACCACAGTTCAGTTTTTTTTTAACTGATAATTTTTATTGGTCTAAATGATTGCTGCTATTGTTTAGTCAGTATATTGTGTCTGACTCTTTTGCAACCCCATGGACTGTAGTCCATCAGCTCCGCTATCCATGGGATTTCCCAGGCAAGAATACTGGAGTGGGTTGCCATTTCCTCCTCGAGGGGCTCTTCCAGACCCAAGGATCGAACAGGTGTCTTCTTTATTGCAGATAGATTCTTTGCCACTGAGTCATATGGAAAGTCCTGGTCTGAATGAAGAGAAATTTAGTTAATGTTGGACTTAAAAATATGCAAAAAATCACATTACGAGATTTAATTGTGAATGAACATCTTCCCTCTAATGAATATTTTGATTAAGGAAGTAAACCTTTAAAAGCAGAGATCATTATAGTCATGTAAATGTGGTCTGAGAGCAGCTGATGCCTCCGGAGACATGAAACATTTAATTTAGAATGGAGTCTCCTTTCACATATAATTTCTTTTTCTTATTGTCTTATTTCACTGAGGCTAAAGGCTTCAGTGCTAACTAGATAATTGTTTCATAAAATTCATAAGCTTCTGTTGTGTATTTCTTTAGAAAGGTCTCAGTCCATGGTTTATAAGCCTAGAATTGTTTACAGCCACTGATTGTAATTTCATGAATAACAATAGCCCCAGCTAATCAATCAATAGAAAAACATTGTGTAAATCTAACTTTTATCATAATTGGCTTTCTATGTGAAGTATAGAACACAATGAGAAAATTAGGAAATATTACCTAAAATCTTGGTCATTTCTGATCATATGTGATTCTTCTTCTGTTACCTTTCTGTGAAATAATCTCCCTTCTTAGTCAAATAATACTTTTCAAATATAGGAGTTCTGTTTGTTTCTTTCAAAGACCCACTTGACTATTCAATGAAAGATTTCCGAGGCCCTCATTTCCTAAGAAAAAATATACACAAAATTAGACATAAGATTTCAGTTTGTTGCCAGGTCCCTTGATACAAAGCTTTTTTCCCCAAATATAAAGAAATTTTCTTGATTCCAATCTATTATCCTTGTTAAGATAGATGATGCTTCTTCTTTGGAGGTCTGTGGTCTCTGTCCATATGACTAATCTCTGTCACTCAGACAGCCGTTTTGGATTCAGACATTACTGCTTATCCAGAACTTCAAGAATTATCTAGACTTTCAAAATATGACTGCCTCTTACATCTTCTCTGTATTATCTCCCCCCATCTTTATCCTGCATTACTGTTTCTAAGACCTAGAATTACTTTGACTATTTAGATCATGTTGCTAGAGATATCTGTTTTTCTGCTGTTAATTTTGCATTCATTTCCCAGTCTTCTTCCGTAAGTAGCTGTTACTCCGATGAGATAAGAAAGTCCATTTGTCTACCTTTCTTAATTCAAGTAGTAGAATCAGGATGTCAATCAAAAGGGATTTCTGGGAATCTTCTAAACAGTGGTGCTTTAGTACTACCTGAATAAATGTTTAAATGATGTCATTTAATTTTGTCATTTAAAGTTGTACAGCCACTAAGACATGTCCAACTCTTTGTGACCCCATGGTCTGTAGCACGCCAGGCCTCCCTGTCCTTCACCATCTCCTAGAGTTTACTCAAACTCATGTGCATTGAGTTGGTGATGCCATCCAACCATCTCATCCTCTATCATCCACTTCTCCTCCTGCCTTCAATCTTTCGCAGCATCAGGGTCTTTTCCAATGAGTTGGCTTTTTGCATTTAACTTTAATGTTTACATATAATTCAAGTTTCAAGGTTATATGTTGAATAATGGTAGTATATTTCCATTATATAATAGAAACTACATTTTGCAAAATTTCTGTGAAGCAGAAACTGACAATTATTTTACTAAGGTTAAAAAATGGCAAATTTAAAGTCTGAAAATCTGGATTTGTGTGTTGGATTTTTCTAACATGTATCTGCCCTTAGGTAGGTTGATTACTGTTTTAGGTCTCAGTTTCCTCATCTGTAAATTGATAGTCTGGGCTAAATGATCCCCAAAATATGTTTTTCACAATTACTAGCCAGGATTCTAGATTAGTCAGTATTGAATGAATGTTTGCTTTGCTCCAGAAAATGAGGTAAATCAGCTTTAAAGATCCATATAAAAAGACAGAATTAATTAAAATATAAGCTTTATTTATGAGAGTTGGACCATAAAGAAGAATGAGTGTTAAAGAATTGATGCTTTCAAGTTGTGGTGCTGGAGAAGATTTTTGAGAGTCCCCTGGACACCAAGGAGAACAAGCCAATCAATCCTAAAGAAAATCAACCCTGAGTATTCACTAAAAGGACTGAAGCTGAACGTAAAGCTCCAATACTTTGGCCACATGATGCAAAGAGCTGACTCACTGGAAAAGACCCCGATGATGGGGAAGACTGAAGTCAATAAGAGAAGGGAGTGGCAGAGGATGAGGTGGTTAGATGGTGTCACCAACTCAGTGAATGTTAATTTGAGCGAACTCTGGGAGATAGTGGAGAACAGAGGAGACTGGCATGCTGTGGTCCATCGGGGTTGCAAAGAATCAGATAGGACTTAACGACTAGACAACAACTGCAAGTAATAAAATGGCAATCAATAATTGTAGCATCACTTTTTTTGTACACAAGGAGCTATTGAGCAGAGATATAAAAAGATCTTGATAAATCAAATTAGAAATAATTATATCCCATACCAAGGCATATAAAAGCTTCACATTTTTAAAGGCCCTAAGAGAATTTTTATTAAGCTTAGTTTCATTTTAATAATATTTGTAAACTTTAGGCTCACATTGGAGGCTATTATTTCCTAAAAAGCTGTGTTCTCTCAAAAATTCATTTCAAGAATTTCAAGAAAATAATTTATAGATATTTTAGCCATAACATGGAGAAGGCGATGGCACCCCGCTCCAGTACTCTTGCCTGGAAACTCGCATGGATGGAGGAGCCTGGTAGGCTGCAGTCCATGGGGTCGCTGAGTTAGACACGACTGAGCGACTTCATTTTCACTTTTCACTTTCATGCAGTGGGGAAAGAAATGGCAACCAACTCCAGTGTTCTTGCCTGGAGAATCCTAGGGATGGAGGAGCCCAGTGGGCTGCCATCTATGGGGTCGCACAGAGTCAAACATGACTGAAGCGACTTAGCAGCAGTAGCAGCAGCAGCCATAACATTAGCTGAAAATATTTTCAAAGCACAGTTTCTTATTTTTGAAAATAGTCATATTTTTCTATTAACTGTCATTGATAGCCTTCAGACTGAAAATTGAATCCTGACATGAACCATTTACAAGCTCATGGGAAAAGACACAGGATAGGAAGCAAGCTTGGGAGTAAACCAAAGATAGCCATCTGGATTGCTCTGCACTAGATGAGAATAGTGAATGCACAGTGTCAGCTGCTCAGGCATGTGTGGCTCTGTGACCCCATGCTCTGCTGCCTGCCAGGCTCCTCTGTTCATAGAATTCTCCAGGCAAGAATACTGGAGCGGGTTGTCATTCTCTTCTTCAGGGGATCTTCCCAACCCAGGGATCAAACTTGGGTCTTGTACATTGCAGGCAGATTCTTTACCATCTGAGCCTGCAAGGATGCCCCATAAATTATGTGTGAGTGTCCCTTAGCCATTTTACTTACGGGCTTACACATTCCTCTCTTCATCTCTGCTGCCAATGTGACTTCCTTAGAGAATGATCATCACTGAGGATGATGCCATGACCGTGCTGCATGTCAGGGAGAAAATATAGCAATAGGACCATTCCACATTTTACAGTAACTTCATATCTATCAGAGACGTGCTGTCAGAGGTATTTGAGTTCACTTTATACAGTTCAACCATGTTGTGTGTGTGTGTGTGTGTGTGTGTGTGTGCGTGCGCTTTTTAATTTTTACTGGCGTATACTTTTTTTACAATGTTGTGTAAGTTTCTGCTGTACGGGAAAGTGAATCAGCTATATGTATACATATATTCCCTCTTTGGGGATTTCTTTCCCATTTAGGTCACCACAGAGCACTAAGTAGAGTTCCCTGAGCTATTCATTCTCATTAGTTATCTTTTTAATACCTAGTATCAGTAGTATATATACATCATTCCCAATCTCCCAATTCATCCCTACCCACACATACTTTGAACCATACTTTTTTAATCTTCAAGAGTTTGTCTGGCATTTGACAGCTGTCCCTGGATTTCTATATGCAGTTTGCCATCCTTGGGAAGAAAACACCAAACGGAAACTTACAGGTTTTTTTTCTATTGGTTGTTAGCCATTCCTTTTCTTGTTCTATATAATACTACAGCAGTGATAAAAAAAAAAAACAATGTCTATGAATTTGACCCTTGAAGAGAAAGTTTTTCACTGATGCTATAGGGAAGACTGAGGCTGGAGTAAAAAATTATTTGAGTTTTGGGGGCTGCCTTATTTTAGCTAATCTCCCTCTGCCCAATAGTCACATAGTTTACAATCATCTTAATCAGTTTAGCGGCCAGAGGCAAACAGACGACAATAGCTATGACCCAACTAGAAAGTTTCCACCATCTTGAATTGAAATAAATATTGTATTTCATATATTGGAGCTTCCCAGGTGGTGCTAGTGGTAAAGAATTTGCCTGCCAATGCAGGAGACACAAGAAATGCAAGTTCAGTCTCTGGGTCAGGATTATGCCCTGGAATAGAAAATGCTCCACAGATGGAGCAGATCAGAATCTATCCTACACCAGGGAGCCCAGCCCAGGCAACTCACAGCCCAAGGCAAAGAATGCCCAATCCAGCCTGGATCATTCAAACTGCAGTCAACTTGCAGACTGGGACCAAGAGAACTCACTCCAGTGTTCTCGCCTGGAGAATCCCATGGACAGAGGAACCTGGCTGGTGTAGTCCAAAGAGTCAGATATAACTGAAAGACTGAGCACACATGCATCTCATATACTGATTCTTGTCTTTTACTTTTTAAGAATGAAAAGCTATAAAATTTTCCATTTTTTCTCAGGGAAGAGTTATTTTCAAGGGATTGCATTCAGGTGAGTCCATGGTACTTTATGTGGTTGGTAAACAGTATTTCCTTTTTGAGAATAGTCGTCATCTTAGCATTCTCACTGTCACTCCCATGTTGGTGCTGGGCTTGGCCACGTGACTTGCTTGTTTGTCTGAGTATTAGCAGACAGAAGACAAGAGGACACCTTGAGTGCACTTGCATTGTTTGGCTTGGCTTCTTCACCCTGCTTATTTGCAGGGTACTACATACCCTCATTTTCAAAGAATTACATGCCCCCAGGTCTGGACCTGCCCTTTGGTCTGGACTCCAAAACACTCACAGATGGAGAAGATCAGAATTCATCCTACACCTGGGAGCCCAGCCCAGGCAACTCACAGCCCGAGGCAAATAATGCCCAGTCCAGCCTGGATCAGTCAAACTGCAGTCAACTTGCAGACTGTGACCAAGAGGATAAACTCTTGCTGTTATATTCTCAGCACTTTGGAGTGGTTTCTGTGATTATGGCAATAGCTGACTGGCATAACATCTAATACAATAATCCATGAATATTATATCTTCATTAAACCTTGATACATGGACTAAAGAAATACATCTACGTGACAAAGGAGCTCCAGGAGTTGGCGATGGACAGGGAAGCCTGGCGTGCTGTGGTCCATGGGGTCACAGAGTCAGACACAACTGAGCAACTGAACTGAACTGACAAAAGAGGAAAACTATGTCAACATTAGAATTGTATAAGACAAAGATTTCTAATTCTCAACATCATTGTCTAGAATCATGTTCCTTTTGAATTTAGGGTGACCTGTCTATAATAGGATCCAAGCTAATTATCAAAAAGATAATCAAAATAAACAAGTAGCAATTTTTTACAAGAAGGATCATCAGTGGGAAATTTTTGTTGTTATTCAGTTTGTTTCCATATCGTGGGTGTTCTCATGGGTTTTACTGTGAAATCAAACTGTCCTTTTCTGCCTTGAGGATTTTGTTGCTAATGTTGGAGGGATATTGAGGGCGGTGTGTATATACATGTAAATGTGTACTTTTGCATCTGTGTGTATATCTTATAACTTGTGGTTATTCAAGGACATGAATTCCATGTACAGTGAACATTTCTTCCAACATGTCACCCTAAAATTTTATCTGATATCCAATGACTGAGGACCAGACTTTGAGGTCAGACAAGCTTGGGCCTCATTCCTGGCCCCAACTCTTTCTAGCTGCCTAATTTGGTGACAATAATTTAGGTAATAATTTTTTTCTTGAGAATGAAATGTGATCATGTGTGGGAGTCTATGAGCTGAAGTGCATGGCACATAGGAATTGTTCAATTAAATATGGTTATTTTACTTACTTATGATTTATTGGAGACTCAAGAGCCAAGAATTTTTAAAGACAATATGTATTTTTTCTTTTTAAAACATATTTATTTTTAATGGAAGGATAATTATTTTACAGTATTGTGTTGGTTTCTGCCATATATCAACATGAATCAGCTATAGGTATGTATATGCCCCCTCCTTCTTAAACTCCCTGTTCCACCCCTCTAAGTAAGACAATATGTATTTTCATTTGACTGTGCCAGGCCTTGCTTGTCTTATATGGAATCTTTGATCTTCATTGTGGCATACAGCATCTTTAGTTGTGGCTTGCAAACTCTTAGCTGTGGCTTGGGGGATCTAGTTGGCTGATCAGGGATTAAACCTGGGTCCCTTGCATTGGGAGCACAGAGTCTTAGCCACTTGTTGACCAGGGAGATCCCAACAGTGTATATTTGATAATGTCTTTGCAACATTTAATATAATAATGAAAAAGTTTCATATATTTAAGTCACTGTGTATAAAATTTTTGAAATGACTTTTGAGGTGTTATGAAGCCCACAAAAAAGAATTCAGAATATAGCTAAAATTGCATTCAGGTGTGAGAAATAGATGTATTCTAACAGACATCATTATACTGCATAATACAAAGGGCATGAAGGAGGTTTTGTGTTTCTAGCTCTTTCTCATAGGTGATGTCTTAGCATTACAGCTAAATGGCAAATGGTTGTCTAGACTGAGACCGCAAACAGATATCTGTTTCTGGAGTCAAGGTTTATTTGCTTACTTGTTGTGCACGTTTTTGTTACCTCTGGATTTTATGTCTTCACTCACTGCAGAAAAATTCAAAAATGTCTTAAGAAATCTTCTATTCTGCTTCTATTTAATTCCAGCCATTGCTAACAATAAGACAATGGCTTTGCTCTTAAGAAATTTATAATTTTGTGTGAAAAATAAAGAGATGTGGATTGTAAGATGTCTTTGATCAAGGCCTAAACTCTAGATATTTTTCCTTTATATGTTAATTTACATGTCTGTATGCTAAGTTGCTTCATTCATGTCTGACTCTTTGCAGCCCTATGGACCGTAGCCCTCCAAGCTCCTCAGTCCATGGGATTTTCCAGGCAAGAATCCTGGAGTGGATTGCCATGCCCTCTTCTAGAGTATCCTCCTGACTCAGGAATCAAGCCCACATCTCTTACTTCCCCTGCATTCGCACGCAGGCTCTAGTAGTGCCACATGTGTCTAGTTCTCTACAATAACATTTTACAAGTGGGTACTCTGTTTTACTAGGCAATAGGCTGGGGCTGTGTACTTTTCTGTTTTTATTGGGTTTTCACTGTCCAGGCATTTTATGATGAGTGACGTGTTTTGGGGGGAGAAAAACAAAACAACAACAACAAAAAAACAGATGCATGAATGTTGTAATAGGAGAGTCATTTAAGCCTAGGTTGACAAGAAGATTCACCTTCTACTTTGGGGAACAACTGAGAAAAATGGTTCACAGTACAGAACCGTCATACATTCTGTGCACATTAAAAAAAAAAAAAAACACCATGTAATAGAAGCAGTAACTCCTAATGTTTGCTTGCAGCTCACAGTACAGTGTATTCTGCAGAAGCACCACATAGCCATGCACTTTTGAAGTTATTTAGTATAAATGTAACCACACAGTGATATACAGGTAATAATAGGTCGCAAAACAAAGTTGGAGGAAATTGAACCAGCCTTGCCTCCTTTCTGGGGACAGTTGCCATGAGCCTTAGCACCACAGAGGCTTCAAATGTTCCTTAGATGCTATATCCCAAATGGCCCAGATTGGAAGAGGACGGTAGTAAACTTTTCTAGCAAGAGTCTTGAAATATTTTTAGATGGGAAGAACTAGCTGATATTAATGTATAAGATAGCCATTGCATAGATCAGTTATACAATGAGTATTTTATGTGTAAATATTTGTGATTAAAATGTAACTACTCCTTAAGGTATATGAGCCCAGGCAATGATATAATTTAATATCATGTAAGCATTGTAATGAAGTTTTGTTGGTCTTTAAAATGACAAGGGTATCTCTAAACCTATTTATTGAAAGAATGAGTGGTGCTGTATAACCCTGAGTGAGTTATTTATTCCTCTGAATTTGGTTTCTCATTTCTAAAATAAAAATAATAAATTTCTACCCAGGAAGTTTTTATGAAGAATAAGTGAAATTAATAGATAATTGATATAAATTAAAATGGTTCCTGGCATGGAGTTGCTTATTAGCAATAAAAAGCTGTTGAAATAATGAGGTACTGGTTTCTGTTCCTGACATTTAATCTCCAAATAAGAGGAAAGAATTATATTGCCCCCTGCTGTTCCTAGATTTTTTTTTTAATGCCCCTCCTGCTTCTGCTGCTGCTGTTGCTTCAGCTGTGTCTGACTCTGTGCAGCCCCAGAGACGGCAGCCCACCAGGCTCCCCAATCCCTGGGATTCTCCAGGCAAGAACACTGGAGTGGGTTGCCATTGCCTTCTCCAATGCATGAAAGTGAAAAGTGAAAGGGAAGTAGCTCAGTCGTGTCCGACTCTTAGTGACCCCATGGACTGCAGCCCACCAGGCTCCTCCATCTGTTGTCATGCTGTAAATCCATTCTTTGTTGTTATTTCAAAGGCAGAGACAATAGAGTAAAAAGAAAAAAAAAAGACTGTTTCTGAACCTTTTTCTAGCTGTGAAAAAGTGTGTTTTTAATTCAAAAAAGTTAGATGACTTCAAATGCTCTCCCCTTTCACAGCTTTCTGTTCACCAGTGGCTACTGAGAACAAAAGATCATTCAGTATTTAGATTCATGAAATACTATGTTTGTAGTTTATGCATTTTGTGTAAATACTTTATACTTCTAAAATATTTCTAAAATAGCCCTTCCTCTGCTTCATGATAAACTAATAGGATGATCATTAATTTCCCCACCTAATTCTTTGCTACCTTTTGCAACAACTCTGTGCAACAAGTTGTCTTAATCCTCTGCCTCCATTACCTCTCCTTCTGTCCTCTTCACTGTCACTGCATTTTCATCTGCTCTCGAAAAGGGTATCAGTGACCTCGTTTTGTTAAATCCTAAAATAATACTCAGTCTGCAATTTAATTTATCTGTCAACATCCTTTGACTAACACACTTCCTTCTGATTGCAAAAATGCCCCATGTTCCTGAATTTTTCATTCTATATTCCGTTTCTGGGTTATCCTACTCTCTGGGATTTTGATCATTAGATTTTGTTCTTGGTCTTCTACTCTCCATCTGCACTCCCTTAGTGATCTAATTCAGTCTGTTGCCTTTAAGTGCCAACTGAATGACAGATTCCTAACTTTTATGTCTAGCTCCGATCTTCTCCCAAAATCCAGACTTCTGTTTCCAATGACTAGTGTATCATCTCTGATTATATGTTTAATGGGCTTTCAACTAAACATGGCCAAGGCTGAATTCCAGATTTTTCTCCCTGAAACTACTCAGCCACAGCATTTCCCATCTTTGTTCACAGCTAATCCCTCTTCCCATAGGTCATGTAAAAATCCTTGAACCTGTCTTCCTCTCCTCTCTTTTGTATATTCCATATCTAAGTTTTCCAGAGATCCATTTGTTTCTACCTTCATAATCCAAAACTGTTGTCCACACTATCATTCTCTCCCTGGATTATGGGAGATCATTTTATCTGGTCTCGAAACTTGAATGCTTTCGTTGCCCCAGTCCATTCTAGTGGACAAAACAGATCCATAATATATGTTACATTATAGCATTCTTTCACTACAAACCCTACAATGACTCCCCATTTCTCAAAGAACAAAAACTAAAGGTCCCTTGGTGGTCCACAAAGCCTCTTCTCATTAATTCTTTGACTAAAACTGTTGTCCACACTATCATTCTCTCCCTGGATTATGGGAGATCATTTTATCTGGTCTCGAAACTTGAATGCTTTCGTTGCCCCAGTCCATTCTAGTGGACAAAACAGATCCATAATATATGTTACATTATAGCATTCTTTCACTACAAACCCTACAATGACTCCCCATTTCTCAAAGAACAAAAACTAAAGGTCCCTTGGTGGTCCACAAAGCCTCTTCTCACTAATTCTTTGACCTTATCTCTTGTAATTCCCCCCAACAACCCTGTTTTGTCAGTAACATGGGGTCCTTTCCTGTTCCTTGAATCTGCAGGGGTGTTCTTGATTTCCAGAACTGACTGTTTCTACTCTCTGAAATGCTCTTCCCATGGATGTCCCTGTAATGAATGTTTACCCCTCTCAGCCACTGATTCTGACCATTCATTCAAATTTGTATCCTGAACTATGCCATCACCCTCTGTTTATTTTCGTAGCATTTTCACTGCCTTATATGTCACATATTTAGTTGTTTATTATGTTTTTATCTCCTTTCTTCCCCACTAAAATATAAGCTCTGTAAAGTTAGACATCTCTGGTTTATTCACTCATGCGTACTAAGTGCTTAAGACATTACCTAGTGCTGACAATTGAAAAATAAATGCACAGTCTGCAAGTTGAGATTTATGTTTTATTTGATGGGCTTCCTGGGGACTTAAGACCAGGAGGCAGACTCTCATATCTCTCTGAGGGACTGGTCCAAAGAGGTAAGGGAGGAACTAGGATATATAGGAGTTTTTGCAGCAAGAAACAGGTAGTCAGAACTTCAAAAGGTTCTACTGTGTAGCACAGGGAACTATATTCAATATTCTGTGATAAACCATAATGGAAAATAATATGAAAAAGCAATATATTCATATGTATATATGAATCACTTTGTGTACAGTGGAAATTAATGCAACAATGTAAATCAATTATATTTTCTGAGTACGCCAAGTGTGCTAAGTTGATTCAGTCATGTCCAACTTTTTGCAACACTATGGACTGTAGCCCACCAGGCTCCTCTGTCCAAGGAACTGTCCAGGCAACAATACTGGAGTAGGTAACCATTTCCTTCTCCAGGGGTCTTCCTGACCTAAGGGTCGAATCTGTGTCTCCTACATTGACAGGCAGATTATTTACCACTAGCACTACCTGGGAAGCCCTCATGGATGATATCAGTGCCCTTAAGGTGACCCAGAGAGCTCCCTTCCTCCTTCAGTCCTGTGGGGTTATAGAGAAAAAGATAACTGGCCTAGGAAACAGTTCTCACCAGACACCAAAGATGTGCTGCCTTGTCTTGGACTTTACAGTCTCCAAAAGTGTAAGAAAAGATATATCTTGCTTATAAATTATTCAGTGTGCACAGTTGCCCTTAAGGTGACCCAGAGTGCTCCCTTCCTCCTTCAGTCCTGTGGGGTTATAGAGAAAAAGATAACTGGCCTAGGAAACAGTTCTCACCAGACACCAAAGATGTGCTGCCTTGTCTTGGACTTTACAGTCTCCAAAAGTGTAAGAAAAAATATATCTTGCTTATAAATTATTCAATGTGCACAGGATTTTTGTTATAGCCACCGAAATGGGTTGAGTATAACATGGGTGGTGAATCGTCATTAGCTTTTGTACTTAATGGAGTGAAATTACATTGAATTATTGAATGAGTTCATTCTTCCCAGTGGTACACACTGAGAAAGATAGAGAACACACACATACACACACACACAAATAAAACTCTCACAAGCCTTTTGGGATACTCCATATTTTATATATGATTTGAATAAGTACAATTGAGGTTCTGTCTATCTCAGGACATACCTTGTCAAAATGTGAACAAATAACTTTGAAGTTCATGGAATGAAGAGACATGGAAATTACCATGGGAAATAAATGTAGGGATTCACTTTCAGCTGGGATCAAAGAGCTCATTAAGTAGTCAATCAGTTAAGTATCTTGTAGTAATATTAAATTATGCAATTTAATGTCAATAATATTGAAGATAATGCAATTCTACTTAAAAAAGTGATCTTGGTCATAAAATGATTTTATATATGTGTTAGATGACAATCTGAAAACACTCTGAAGCAGAAAAATTGTTAACTAAAAAAGAATGTTCAGACTCCCAAAAATATGTAATTTGAAAACAAAGTAATAATTTGAAACAAAAGTGATACTTTTCTTATTCTTACTTTGATTGGCTTTTAATTGATCTATTTTGGATTTTAACTGACATTAAAGGATGCATGAGGATTTTGTTTATCACACAGTTCAGTTCATTGACTCAGTCGTGTCTGACTCTTTGTGACCCCATGAATCGCAGTATGCCAGGCCTCCCTGCCCATCACCAACTCCCAGAGTCCACTCAGATTCATGGCCATTGAGTCAGTGATGCCATCCAGCCATCTCATCTTCTGTCGTCCCCTTCTCCTCCTGTCCCCCATCCCTCCCAGCATCACGGTCTTTTCCAATGAGTCAACTCTTCACATGAGGTGGCCAAAGTATTGGCATTTCAGCTTTAGCATCTGTCTTTCCAATGAACACCCAGGACTGGTCTCCTTTAGGATGGACTGGTGTGATATGTGTTAAATGTTTTCAAGAAACATTGTAGAATAAACTACTTTGTCTCTTCCTTTTATAGAATTCTAATACAATAGAAAGAAGCAAGAACTGAACTTGAAGACCATTCCCTGAGGGGTGGGATCCTGTCTTATTCATCTCTGTCTTAGTATCTTGTACACAAGGGCTTTGTAACTGTGCTGGAAACGTGATGCAGCTTCTCTGAGACATACTTTAACTACTAAATGAGGACAATAATACCACAGCTAATTGTTAAAATATTAGTATTCGATAACATTAGAGAAACTGTAGTCCACAGCAGAGTGTGTTTAAGATGCTAAAACAAATGACCCAACATCATTCCTTTTAATTGCTGAGTAATATTCCATTGTGTACATGTAGAAATGTGGTTGGACCTAGAGACTCTCATACAGAGTGAGCTAAGTCAGAAAGAGAAAAAAACAAATATAATTTGTTAACGTATATTTGTGGAATCTATAAAGATGTACTGATGAGCCTATTTGAGGACAGGAATAGAGACTCAGAGGGAGAGAACAGGTATGTGGACATGGTGTGGAGAAAGGGAAGATGGGATGAACTAGGAGATGGATTGACAAGTATACACAACCATGTGTATGAGAGAGAGCTACTGGGAACCTGCTTTATCCCACAAGGAGCTCAGCTTGGTGCTCTGTGGTGACCTAGAGGGGAGAGGGGTAGGAAAGGGGCTGTGAATGGAGGTACAAGAGGGAGGGGACAGATGTGTACACATAGCTGATTCACAGTGTTGTAGAGCAGATACCAACACAACATCATAAAGCAACTAAACCCCAATTTTCAAAAAGTGCCAAAAGAGTTGATGCTTATACTGCCTTGGCCAAGTGTTTCTCATCATGTCACACAGGACTCATGGAAGCCACAAAGGAGACTGGCTTTCAGCTTGCATTCAGCTCTGAAGAGTGAAAAATAGTTTAAAAAAAAATAGTAAAAATCTCACATCTGTGTCATGATTTGAAGGACAGTAAAATATGAAAACTAGAGAGGCAGAACACACAGAGGCATTCTAGCAAGAGAGACATGGAACAGAACTTCAGATCCATGCAAATAGAAAAAATAAGTTTATAGTCACAACAAGCGACTACTATGTACAAAGTACAGATGTGAAAAAACAGCTTCCTTAAAAACATAGCTAAGGTAGGATCTGATTGCAGCCATGAAATTAAAAGACGCTTACTCCTTGGAAGGAAAGTTATGACCAACCTAGATAGTATATTCAAAAGCAGAGATATTATTTTGCCAACGAAAGTCTGTCTACTAAAGGCTATGGTTTTTCCAGTGGTCATATATGGATGTGAGAGTTGGACTGTGAAGTAAGCTGAGTGCCAAAGAATTGATGCTTTTGAACTGTGGTGTTGGTGGATACTCTTGAGAGTCCTTTGGACTGCAAGGAGATCCAACCAGTCCATCCTAAAGGAGATCAACCCTGGGATTTCTTTGGAAGGATTGATGCTGAAGCTGAATCTCCAGTATTTTGGCCACCTCATGTGAAGAGTTGACTCATTGGAAAAGACTCTGATGCTGGGAGGGATTGGGGGCAGGAGGAGAAGGGGACGACCTAGGATGAGATGGCTGGATGGCATCACTGACTCGATGGATATGAGTTTGAGTGAACTCCGGGAGTTGGTGATGGACAGAGAGGCCTGGCGTGCTATGATTCATGGTTGCAAAGAGTCAGACATGACTGAACAACTGAACTCAACTAATGACTGAACTGAACTGAACTGAAGGTAGGATCCAACTATATATTCAACAGTCATCTATTGCTGATGCAAAGACAATGTTTTGCTACAAATGGTAGCAAAGCATCAGAAAATGGAAACAACTTTCCAATGCAAGTAGGCAGAAGAGAGGAAAGCATAGAGCACCCATAGGAAGATCAGCAGAACCTGACAACAGAAGAGAAAGTCACATTGGGCTAGCATAGAGATATTCCTTAGCCAGTTCCTAAGTATGGAAGACTGGGGAATTCTGTTGGCTAAATTATGTATGTATCAAAATACTGTATTTTATGTATAACTCATTATATGTAATAATGCCTAAATTAACTGAATCTAAAATTGTATGACATTCTCATTTCATAATTTTTAATATAAATTTATTTATTTTAATTGGAGGTTAATTACTTTACAATAATGTATTGGTTTTGACATACATCTACATGAATCCATTTCATAGTTTGAAATAAATCATTCTCAACTAGTTCTCTTTTTAAACTTCATAAAATACAAAGTTTCCAAGAGAGAGAAAAGGAAAACGTACTAAAGAAGAAACACACACACACAAGAAGAAACACAAACTTTTCCTTGTCAAACACATGCTCACAATAGACTTCTCTGTATTAAAAACATAAGTGATGCTCAAAAATGTTTAAAAAGTGTCATGGAATCTAAAGCACAAACGATTAAGCTTTCACATGCCTTGATGCTGAACAGGGGTTAATGGCCTATTTTAAAAGAGAGATTTGTTTAGGTTAAAGTCTCAGAATGAATTGTAACAGTACACTTCACAATCTCTGTTGTTACATGTATGCTGTGACACCGCTGTCCATTTTACCCTAGTGGTAAAGAATCTGCCTGCAACGCAGGAGACATGAGACAAAAGTTCAATCCCTGGGTCAGGAAGATCCACTGGAGGAGTATATTTGCCTGGAGAATCCCATGGATAGAGGAGCTTTGCAGGCTACAGTCCATAGGGTACAAAGAGTTGGACACAACTGAATATTGTTTTTCTCCTCATCTCCTTTGACAGCACTGTCCATTTTACTTAGTATTAAAATATCATGTCTGTATTTGAAATTAAAGGGAAGAATTTCACCTTAACAGATACTCTCTTGGGAAAAGATAATATGCCATGATTATTATGCATGTTTAGTGTGAAAAATATATTTACTATCTACCAATAAGGTTTGGTCCTTTTGAAAAGAGCAGAGTGAATGTCTTCATCAAGAAAGTGGAAGCCAGAATCCACCTCACCTTGCTATCAATCGATTTGTTGTCAAGATTTGTCAAAGGCTTCTTTAAGTCAAGTAAGTCCTTCAGAAAATGGCTTTAGGGTGAATTCATCATTTATGATATGATGGTGACTTTGGTTACGATGGATTATTGAAGTCAATGGTATTAGGTACTTTTTAAAATGTCACAATATGAAACATCTATGTTTTCACATCTTGATAAGAATAACTTCCCTGAACAGCTTTTAGGGAAAAATAAGAAGGAAGAAATATGTATACAGTGGATAGATGTCTTTGTGAAAATGAGTAGCAGAGTGTTTAAACTGGTATATATGGATGTGTATAAAAAACACAAAAAGTTAGAAAAAACAGGGGCTCAATGACCATTTGCTTTGGTAGCCTATACATTCTTCTTTGAGAGAGATTAAAATACAGAATAGAAATAAAATAATATGTAATTTATTAATATTACAAACTCCCTAATAAAATAGCACCCAAATATAAGTGCACTGCAACTGGCCCACAAATATGTCCCATTTAAAGGCAAGTAAGCACTAACACAGCATATTCTCCTATTCTCTTAGGAGACGATTTTTTTCACCAGTCCTGAAAAATGCATTTGCCATTTTATCTTTTTCAAAATTTGTCATGTATCATTTTTCCTCCAGGTATCACATTTTCTGTGATGCAAGCTCTTCAAAAAACATCTTGTTTTGGTTCAAAGGACTGAAATGGAGATGTGGGGAAGGTGCTGAAGGCTTAGAACTTAGTTCAAATCCCCCAAATCGCACACTCAGCAGCAACTTAACACTGAAGCACGTGTTACAGATCCTCTCTCAGACCCACTTGGCATCTTAGAGAAATCCCAGAGTTTTCTTGTTCTTGCATGTGGTGTTCATATCAGAATCTCTTGAACCAATTGCCTCAGTCAAGTCGGCTTAATTTAGAATTTTATCCCAGCACCCAAAATAAGGGCTTCCCAGGTGGCTCGGTGGTAAAGAATCCAGCTGCCAATGCAAGAGACCTGGGTTTGATCCCCAGGTTGGGAAGACCCCCTGGAGGAGGAAATGACAGCCCACATCAGTGTTCTTGACTGGAGAATCCCATGGACAGAGGAGGCTGGTGGGCTATAGCCCATGGGGTCACAAGAAGTCAGACACAACTGAGCACTCAAGCCAAGGTATAAATTTTTAACTCGGCTTACTTAAGGAAGAGACAGAAAGAAGATAAATGAAGAAAACCAAAGACATTCTCTATGAGATTTGTAAAATTTGATAACAGTTAATCTACATAATATACTGTAATATAGGAAAATTAGGAGCAAGTATACTTGATGAAAAGACTGTATATTTAAATGTATGATTGAATAGTATATTGTCCATAAATAACTGCAGATGTGTGAGAAGAGCATCATGCATTTGCCTATTACAGAAACCCATACCATTCACTTAACTACTTGAAACATTTTTTTAAAAAAATAAGCAAGATGCTGGTGGAAAACCTGATAGATATGAGATTTTTATTTTATAGATTTAGGAATATAATTAATTTGAGAGAAAAATGAGCTGTGAGTAAGAGGGGCAAAAGTGTTAAAGGTAGCTGGTCATAAACTTAGTCTTTTATGAAACTAGTTCTTAGAAATGGGAAATGAGAAAGGAATTTCATGGATGTGACATGGGCAATGTCCAAGCATTAAAGATGCTATGGTAAAGATAGAGAAGGGGGCTGGTAGGAAGACGCAGGGGGATAGAGGGGAGAGAGAGACTGAGAGAGGAGGGAGGAATGAAGAAAAGACAGAGGGAGAGAGAGGTGCTCTATGCTGTTGATTAACATGAAACGCCAGCTGTAAAAACTGACCTGACAAAATATGACCTGATAAAGGGTCAAAATTGCAAAACCAAATTATCAAAATTTTATTTCTGAGTTCCAAAGAAGAAAACAGTAATAATTTCAACTGGAATCTGAGTTACTATAATGATTAGACTCAGATGAGGAAATTAATCAGTTCATACTTTTTATATATTATGACATGTGAATGTCAACACACACCAGTATCTCTAAATTTTAGTAATGTTAAAACTACTGGTAACATTAATTTAATAATAATGCTAAAACTAGTTAATATTAGAGTGATTAATGTTTGAGATGAAACAGAGAATATCATTAAACCTAGACCTCTGTTACTACAATTTACCTCATTAATGTTAAATTACTGTTCTCTTATGCTTCTTCCACAAAACAGACTTAATTAAATAACATTATGGAAAAGCATTCTGGTACCATGAGAAATATATATATATGTACATACATATATACATATATATGTATATATGTGTATATATATATATATATGTATGTAAAAGAAGTTGTTGAATTTTACTTTTATTTTTGCCTGTGTTTTGAAGTTTAGATCACAGGGTTGATAAAATAAAATAAAATCCTGCCATTAAATCAGTAAGAGCCAGGATACTTTTTAGTCCTACTTTATGTATTCCTGTATACCACAACTGCTATTGGATCCACATTTAATGAATATATGTAGCTTAATTATACCAATGATTGATGAACAGAACCACTATTTATGATGCATCCCAATCAGAAATGTCATTAATATTAGATGTAGTGTCATGAAGAATTTTCTGGAATTTTTAATTGAAGATGTTGACAATCGAGTCAAAATAATTGACTTATTTATGCAATTATTTTCTGCTTTTGATAATACTATGTTTAATAATTTTCTTGATGGTATCACAAAATGGGTATTTAAATTTCCTCATTAGAAAAATTATATCAGCATGTAAATATTATACATATATATAAATATGTATAAGTACTGTGTATAATATTGGTGCTAAGGAAATTAGGATTACTTTCGAAATTCATTGGCTTGTATTTAGAATTTGACTACTACTTTTTAAAAAATAATTCTCCAGCTAAACAGATTTTATTATTAATTTCCAGTGACTTTGCAAAAACACATAGTACAAGTACAAACAAGTAAAAGTACTAGCAAATGCTCATAAATGCCTAATGAGTTTTTTAAAAAGGAAAAAACAATATTATGCGCAGTCACTTTAATATGGCAGTTTAGTGTTTATTCCCTTGGGAGTTTGAAGTCCTTATCGACTCTGTATAGTTGAAGCAGAGGGAACTTTCAGCACTGTCCCCTTTCTTGTAAGGAGCACAGACACTGCTGATGACTCCACAGGACAGCAGCCGGGCTCTCCTGTCCGGCAGCAGGGTGCCTTGGGTGGGGGCAGCATCTGAGTTCTTTCAGAAGCTGCAGAGAGGCTTCCCTGGTGGCTCAGCCAGTAAAGAATCCGCCTGCAATGCAGAAGACCCAGGTTTGATTTCTGGGTTGAGAAGATCCCCTGGAGAAGGGAACGGCAACCCACTCCAGTATTCTTGCCTGGAGAACCACATGGGCAGAGGAGCCTAGAAGGCTATAGTTCATAGAGTTGTAGAGTCTGACATGACTGAGAACAATTTCACTTTCATTTTCCAGCTCAGCACAACGAACCAGGCACTCATATCTACCTCTACCACACCTCAAAAGGAATCCTTGAGTTACTGGAAATTAAGAACAGACAGGTTTATCATATTATTGTTCAACTCTTAATAATTATCACTTATAATAATATATGCAAACAAACTGACCACATATTTCATCAAACTTGCTTATATTCTTCTATTTGTTATTGCTGTTCAGTCACTTAATCGTGTCCAACTCTTGGCGACCCCATGGATTCTAGCATAACAGGCTTCCCTGTTCCTCACCGTCTCTCAGAATTTGCTAAAATTAATGTCCATTGAGTCAGTGATGCTATCTAACTATCTCATCCTCTGTTGCCCTCTTCTATAACCTTTATTATTTTGTGATAAAAATAATGGTAGCCTGGGAATGTATTAATTATAGGTAACAGGTTCCTGCTTGCCTAGAGAGATCTGGTTTAGCTTGTTATCTGGAATAATTATACATGTTTTTATACTCTCAAGGAGAAGGAAATGGCAACCCACTCCAGGATTTTTGCCTGGCAAATCCCATGGACAGAAGAGCCTGGTGGCTACAGTCCATGGGGTCTCAAAGAGTTGGACACTATTGAGCGACTAATACTTACACTCTCAAAAATGTTTGAATCTAGTTAAAAAGTGATAAAGTCACAATAGTTATCTACCACCAAAAAGATGTCTCTAAAAGTGAAAGATTACCCTTGTCCCTTCAAGCTGAAAGTATCTGCACAAGAGTCAAGTTACTGACCGTTTCATTTAGATGTGAATTATTAAATAAAGGAAATAACAATTAATAAATAATTTATTATAATTAATAAAAAATTAAGAGAACTCTTAAAAGACTAAATGACAGATAAAACAAATCTAAGGATTTCCTGACATCTTTTTGGTGAGCAACAGATTTCATTCTTTATTTTCCCCTGCCTATTTCAATTACATTGAGAACAATTTGCTTTCCTGTTTCAGCAAATACCTAAAGTATCAGGAGAGAAAAGAAAAACACAAAAACAAGTGATAGCAGTTACAATACAAAGAAAAAAGAATGTTTATTGGCAAGATTTTTCTGAAATAACAGAGCAAACTTATGACTACAGACAAGTTGAACCAATAGTTGAGTGCCTTGAATTTCACTGTTCTCTGTATATTTTATCTCATTTCTGTGTTCTCATCTCCCCTGATCTTTATTTTCACATTCATATTTTTCTTCCGAATTATTTTTTGTCCTGTTCATCTTTTAAGCATTATTTGTTATAACAAAGTTCTATGTGCAAGGTCTAGTTTTACAAAGGGATTTAGAGGTAAAGAGCCTACCTGCCAATGTAGGAGATGTAAGAGACACGGGCTCAATTGCTGGGTCAGGAAGATTTCCTGGAGAAGGGAATGGCAACCCACTCCATAATTCTTTCCTGGAGAATCCCATGGACAGAGGAGCCTGTGGACCACAGTCCATAGGGTCACAAAGAGTCAAACAAGACTGAAGCAATTTAGCATAGCACAGCACCTATTTACAAATGTCCTTTATAAATATAATATTTATTTTGTACATTTGTTCCTTCATACAAAGAGAGGAACAATTAACTACTTCAATCCTTGCTCAGAGAGTTCCTCTTGTTCCCTGACATTTACTGAAATTGCATTGTTTATTATAAAAGTTTCCGATTGTTCTCCGCCTCCAATATGTCTCTCTAAAACCTTAGATTCCATCTATGCCCTAATTTCAAATTCACTCCCTGCTCAAAACTCTTTTGTGGTTCTCTACTGCCCACAGAATGACTTGGGTGTCCGCTAGTATCATTCATCAGCTAAAAAATAATACAAGCAATGAATGAGCAAATTTCCTGAAGAGCAAATGGGGAAAGAAAGCAAGCACTTGGGCCAGAAATGCTGTCTTGAAGATGCTGCTGAAAATCCAGATAGAATTTTTTTCAGTGTTGCGGCTCTGCAGTGCAATCTGTGAGGCATTCATGAGTGAGAGTTATAACAGAGAGAAAGTAGGACCATCAGCCAAGAGAGGTAATGGAGGCCATGAAACCGACCGAGGTCGTTATAATCCATCACTTTCCATCGTGATGCTGATGGGTCTGCCTCACTCCTGACATATAATATGTTCTAGGAAAAGATTTCCCCTAGAACCTAGCATAGACCCAAGAATGCATAACATTCATAATTATTATTTGCATTGCCATGCACTATATTAAATATTTTATATGTGATGGCTTTTAACATAGACAGTAAATCATCTAAAGATACAGCTGACAAATATCCTATTCCATTCTTTTTTCAAGAGAGCTATAATTGAAAGTAGTATGAGCCTTCAAGAAGTGCTTTCAGAGTCTGAAGAACTGTCTATAAAAGTATATTGTAGTTGCACCAAAGTTTTCATCTAAACTTGACATTTGACTTGAGGATTATCTTTCCATCGTTTCACATTTGACATGAAGGTCTCCTTTTGGTTTGTGTGAAAAATAAAAAGCCTTGAGCTCAGTGCCATAGTAGCAGGCTGTTTAACTGTGGCTGTGGGGTTGTGATCCTGTCTGTCTTCCTCTGCATAGACATTTTATTAATCTGCCAGGAGTTTAGTTATCCAGAGAGGTGCATGATCATCTCTTTCTGTTATGTCTCTACAGTTACTAGAAGATCTCAAGCTGTATATATAATTCTAAACTGCCCATTCCATTCAAGGCAAACATCCTGAGTTAGAATGCTATAGCATCTTTTAATACCATAGAGAACACACATACATACCAGAAAATGAGGAACATTGCAACCACCATGCTTTTACAATCAAAAATTTTTCATCTTCAAGCTTTATGCTCAGTAGAACAGAAGACAAGATTGATTTTAAGAACCATCTAGTTCAAGTATAATCAAAGTATAATCAGATGTTTGAATGGCTCTTGCAACTTTATAGTAGAGAGTTGCCCAGCAGATCAAAGGGGTCCTCCAGGACTCATTTGGAGATGGGAGGGCTGACATATCTCCAGATCCGACTTCAGTCACAGCAATCTGCATCACTCACAAACTCAACCTAGAGTTCTGAGGATTATTTGGAGAAAACTGGTTTAAAAAAAAAAAAAGCACTACCATATGTAAAATAGATAGCCAATGGGAATTTGCCGTGTAACTCAGGGAACCCAGACTGGGGCTCTGTAGCAACCTAGAGGGGGTACAGTGGAGAGGGAGGTGAGAGGGAGGCTCAAGAGGGAGGGGACATATATATACTCATGGCTGATTAATGGTTATATTTGTCAGAAGCCAACACAATACGGTAAAGCAATTATCCTTCTATTAAAAATATACTTTTAATTAAAGTAAAAAATATCAATACCCAGATGAGAAATCACTTTATCCAAGAACAATTAATATTTTTTATGCCAGCCTTCCTTATAAGAAGTGAAATTGTTGTCTCCTGGATTCCTCACACTGGTATCACTGCATTCCAGAGACTGTAAGGAAAACAGGCTCCCTCTGTCCTCCTCATGGCAGTATGTTGGTACTGCTGTTGAAGCATTTGAAGAGTTATTAGTGTGTCCCCCACCAGTAATCAACATTTAGCTTGTTGTCCCCAGGCTCCTCCTTTTCTCTTTCCATTGGCACTTACATGTCTCATGTGAGAATGATGGGAAGAGGGTACATTTTATGAGATCTATTTGTCATTCAGCTGCCCTACTGCACTGCTTCCTAGATGTTTTCACCTACTTACAATTATTTTCAGTAATTTATTTCTAAACAATAAACCCACCCAATCTAGGGACTTCCCTAGTGGTCCAGGCTAAGACTCTGCATTCCCAATCCAGGGGGCCTGGGTTCAGTCCCTGGTCAGGGAACTAAGATTCCACATGCTCCAACTAAGAGTTCATCCCACATGTCACACTGAAGACTCTGCACGCCACAGCAAAAAGACCCAGTGCAGCCTAAAAACACACGTACAAAAAAGCTACACTAATCTTATTTGCAAGAGATTTATGACTTTACACGTGTATACGCTTGTGGGTAAAAAAGTGAGTCACTCAGTCATGTCCAACTCCTCGCATCTCCATGGACTGTAGCCCGCCAGGCTCCTCTGTCTGTGGGATTCTCCAGGCAAGAATACTAGAGCAGGTTGCCAGTACCTAGTACAGAGGATCTTCTTGACTTAGGAATCAAATGCACCTCTCCTGTGTCTTCTGAATTTTAGGCAGGTTCTTCACCCACCGCACCTCAGGGAAGATCCATACCCTCGTGAGACCACAACCAAAATCAAAAAAAGCAGTTTCAGCAGCCCAGATATTTCATTTATGATGTTCCAGTCAATGTGCATCTCCTTCCCATGAGTAACCATTACTAACTGTGCTAACCTTTGATATCAGTGATGTCACAGTTTATCTTCATTTCCGCCTGGTCTCATTCATGTAAGGCCTTCTAAGTTTGCTCGAGGCCATTACGGCACAGTGCTTACAACTGAACAGAGAAAGGCAAGCTGAGTTCTGAGACATGCACAATGGTTCATCACTTCCTTTAAACTGAGGAGGACGCAGCACTCAAATCTTGGCAGTAATATGCCATGAATATGTGAAACTGTGTAATTCAGTGGTATAAGATCCCAGGAAGTGGTAAGACTGACCTACAGTAGGATTTCCCTCTCAGCCCAAGAGATATTCCAAGGTTAGTCAAAAGGTAAAGAAAAAGGGAAGGGGCGGGGGAGGGAATCATCTTCACTGTGCTTCTCGAACAAAATCTGTCTTCTTGCCCCATTAGCCAAAGACTTTATTTGACTCCCTCAGTCCCAGGAAACCAGATGTCTTCTCGTTTTCAATAGTCATATCACATTTTTCTGCTACTGAAAGCTAGTCTTCAAAAAGCTGGCTTCTTTGGCTAGTATGTAATCATCATACTAAATCACAGACCCTTGTATGAATTTTTCCAGGATTTTGTCATTTCCAGGCTTTAGGATTCTGAGATATCTTGTAGGACTTCCTTCTTTCACTGTTCCACTTCCCTCCAAGCAACCCCACCAATCTTTGTGTAAAAAACTGAATCAACATCTTCAAAAGACCCTGCTTCTAGATACTTCTCTCACCGTGGTCCACGGAAGTTCTCAGCATTGAATGTTGCGTTTCCAAGGGGGGTGCTCCCACCATCCCTCCTTGCTGTAGTCTTTTGTGGCCCTGAAATCACTTGTTTCTTTACTGAGACATTTTAGCTTGTGATTCACTGATGTGTCTTTGATAATACGTCTTCCCATTTTCTAGTAATTTTGATATCTGCAAGGATGATCTTTTAAACTTCCTTAAAAGTCCTGTTCTTAGTTTTTCTGATTTCTGTTCTCCAGGCAACCTTGACCTCCATTCCCACTCAGACACTCTTCCACCATGCCCTCAGTATACACCTTATCATTATCTGTCACTGCAAACCTCAAGAAACCTCACTTACAACCATTGACCCCTACTCTCCAGCTCACCTCATGTAATACCCTAATTTCAATAATATGAGGTCCCTATTAAAGCCAAGAGTGTGTGCTCCTAATACATTTTCATAACCACTGGCCCCAGTCAAATCACTGCTGCTGTGGCCCCTTACTTCATTTCTTTGGCCCATCATTGTGTATTTTCATTTCTATACAGACTTAACCACTTCTCTGAATTAATAATATATTCACTTTTCAAAACCCCACCACTTCTTAAATCCAGCTTTTGCTCACTCTGCATCTTTGTCAGTGCAGCTAAAAGTGGCAAGGAAAACCTCCCGACCTTGTTGACAGGTCTTATTTTAAATTCATGATCGCTGAGTTCAAATGGAGCATAAGTTACCCCTGGCATAGAGCAATCACTCTCAATTCCTTCGCCACTACTTTATCCCTCATCCTCTCCTCCCTGCAGCTCTGCTTTCCCCAATAGCTCACTCTCAGGCTATATCTTTGCTTCTTACTCGCTGAGAAAATTAAGGGAACCAGAAAACAATTTCTGCATGCTCTCCTGTCTACACACCCACCTACATCTTTGCCCACATTCTCCACCTTCTCCTCTATGACTATTGTTGGTTATTCACGCTCCTGACTGAGGCCAAGCCCTGTGACCTCTCACGGACATTGAATCTGCAGAACTGTCCTCATTCTTTTTATGATAAATCCCTCCCAACCCAATTGCCCCATCGCTATGACAGCATGCTTTTATTATTCCTACTTTACAAAACCCTCTCTTGATCAGCCTTCTTCACCCAGTTGCCATCAAGTACTCTCTCCCCTGAACAGTGAAAGCTTTCCCATTAGTGGTGTTGGTAAAGAATCCGCTTGCCAATGCAGGAGATGCAAGAGACGTGGGTTGGGAGATCCCCTAGAGTGGGAAATGGCAGCCCAGTCCAGTATTCTTACCTGGGGAATGCCATGGACAGAGGAGCCTGGAGGGCTACAATTCATGGGGCCACAGAAAGTTGGACACAACTAAGCTCAGGGCCACAGTGCTTCACAGTGAAATTTGTCAAATTTTCTCTTCCATATTTCTCAAGCTGCTCTCATCAGATTTTTGCTCCACTCCACTAGGATTGTTCTTGTCGAGGTCAATAGTGACCCCCACGAGATTCATCCAATGCCCACCACCCCATTCTCATCATTGTCTTGTCTGGTCTCATGGCACCTCTGGGCACACATTATTCCATCATCCTGAAAATATGATCTTCAGTTGACTGTAGACACATACTGCGTTTGCATTCCTGGTAATCCACTGGCTTTACTACTCATTCTCCTTTTTCTTGTTCTTCTGCCCCTCTGAATTTTTCCTTTCAGTGTTTTCCAATGCTCAGTTGTTGGCTGTCCTTTTATTTATATTTATTTCCTTATTGATCGTATCCAGTTCGTGGCTTCAAATTAGGTATATATCCAGTGATTTCAAGCTTTCACATCCAGTCCTGATCAGTCTTTTGGACTTCAGAAAAATATTTCCAATTGACTACCTCTCTACTTAGATTTCTACTATTAATCTAAAGTTTAATATACACAAATTCCAGAATTCTGCTCTTCCCTTTTCCAAACCAAATTAAACCAATCCAAACAGAACAAATACACAGATCAGGGGGAAATAAATCTCCATTCTTCCACAGCCTTGTCTACTTCAGTGGTTGTTACTGTTTAGTTACTAAGTCATATACGACTCTTTGCAACCTCATGGACTGTAGCCCACCAGGCTTTTATGTCCATTTCTTGATTTAGTATTCTTGATTTTCCAGGCAAGAATACTAGAGTGGGTTGCCCTTTCCTTCTCCAAGTCTATTTTAGTAAATCTCTATATGTCCGTGGTTGAATACTGAGTTGAAAAAAAAAAAATGTAACTTCATCTCTAACTTCTCCCCTCCACTTTTAAAATAATTTTTTTAATTATAGAGCAGTTTTAATTTCACACAAGATTTGAGAAGTACAGAGGTCTCATAATACTCCCTGCTTCCAAACACCCATGGTTTCCTCCACTATCAGCTATCTTGCACAAGATGGTATCATTTTTTAGTCAATGAACCTGCACTGATGTGTCATTATCACCCCAAGTCCATGGGTTATTTTATGGTTTGCTCTTAGTTGTGAATTCTGTGGGTAAATGTATAATGATATGCATTCATCATTATACTATCATACAGAAATATTAAAATGCCCCCCAAATCCTCATGCTCTGCCAATTCATTCCTTCCTCCTCAATAAATCTTAGCAACCACTGATCATTTTACTGTGTCTATAGTTTTACCTTTTCTATATGTCATGGACTTGAAATCATTACAGTAGTGCACCTTCTCAGGCTGGCATCTTTCACTTAGTAATAAATATTTGAATTTCCTCCATGTCTCCTCATGGTTTGATAGCTCATTTCTTTTTACCACTGAATAACAGTCCATTGTTTAGATGTATCATATTTTATATCCTACTGAAGGACATCTAGGTTGTTTCCGTGTTTTGGCAATTTAAAAGGCGTAAAGACATCCATGTGCAGGTTTTTGTGTGGATTTAAGTTTTTAATTCCTTTGGGTAAACACCAAGGAACATAATTGTTGGATCATAGGGGTTAACCATGTTTAGTTTTATAAGAAACTGTCTTCTAAGCTGGCTGTTCCATTTTGTTTCCCATCAGCAGTGATGGAACGTTCTTGTTCCTCCATATCTTTGTCAGCATTTGGTATTGTCATTATTTTGGCCATTTTAATAATAAGCATATAGCTGTTCAGTTCAGTTCAGTCACTGAGTCATGTCTGACTCTTTGCGTCCCCATGAGCTGCAGCACACCAGGCCTCCCTGTCCATCACCAACTCCTGGAGTTTATCCAAACTCATGTCCATTGAGTGAGTGATGCCATCCAGTCATCTCATCCTCTGTTGTCCCCTTCTCTTCCCACCTTTAATCTTTCCCAGGAACAGGATCTTTTCAAATGAGTCAACTCTTTGCATCAGGTACCCAAAGTATTGGAGTTTCAGCTTCAACATCAATCCAGCCAATGAACACCCAGGATTGAATTCCTTTAGGATGGATTGGTTGGACCCCCTTGAAATCCAAGGGACTCTCAAGAGTCTTCTCCAATACCACAGTTCAAAAGCATCAATTCTTCAGTGCTCAGCTTTCTTAATAGTCCAACTTTCACATCCATACGTGACTACTGGAAAAACCATAGCCTTGACTAGACAGACCTTTGTTGACAAAGTAATGTCTCTGCTTTTTAATATGCTATCTAGGTTGGTCATAACTTTTCTCACAAATAGTAAGTATCTTTTAATTTCATGGCTTTGATCAACATCTGCAGTTATTTTGGAGCCCCCCAAAATAAAGTCAGCCACTGTTTGCACTGTTTCCCCATCTATTTGCCATGAAGTGATGGGACCAGGTGCCATGATCTTAGTTTTCTGAATGTTGAGCTGTAAGCAAACTTTTTCACTCTCCTCTTTCACTATCATCAAGAGGCTTTTTAGTTCCTCTTCACTTTCTGCCATAAGGATGTTGTAATCTTCATATCTGAGGTTATTGATATTGCTCCCGGAAATCTTGATTCTAGCTTGTGCTTCTTCTAGCCCAGCGTTTCTCATGATAAACTCTGAGTATAAGTTAAATAAGCAGGGTGACAATATACAGCCTTGATGTACTCTTTTTCCTATTTGGAACCAATCTATTGTTCCATGTCCAGTTTTAACTGTTGCTTCCTGACCTGCATACAGGTTTCTCAAGATGCAGATCAGGTGGTCTAGTATTCTCATCTCTTTAAGAATTTTCCATAGTTTATTATGATCCACACAGTCAAAGTCTTTGGCATAGTCAATAAGCAGAAATAGAAATATAGCTATACATTGTTTTAATTTGCAAGTCTTCCAATGATATATGATATGCAGCATCTTTTTGTATACATATTTGCCTTCTGTAGATATTATTTGATGAGGTGTCTATATTACTTTTAATTCTACTTTTGATTTCTCAGGAATTCTTCCAGCTTTACTATCAAAATATATCTGAGGCTTTCCTCTTGGGCCAGCGGTTGAGATTTTACCTTCAAATGCAGGGGGTATGGGTTCAATCCTTGGTCAGAGAGATAAGATCCCACATGCCTCATGGTCAAAATAGAAAAATAAATAAATAAACATAAAACAGAAGCAATACTGTAACTAATTCAATAGGAACTTTAAAAATGGTCCACATCAAAAATTAAAAAATTTTTAGAACAAACAGAAAAACAAAATAAATTTTTCTTCTTTGAAGGAAAGATATGAAAAAAAACTACACAGTGTATTAAAAAGCAAAGACATAATTTTTCCAACAAAGGTCCATATAGTCAAAGCTATGGTTTCTCCAGTAGTCATGTATGGATGTGAGAACTGGACCATAAAAAAGGCTGGGTTCCAAAGAAGTTGATGCTTTTGAATTGTGGTGCTGGAGAAGACCCTTAAGAGTCCTTTGAACTGCAAGATCAAATCAGTCCATCCTAAAGGAAAACAACCTTGAATATTCACTGGAAGGACGGATGCTGAAGCTGAAGCTCCAATACTTTGACCACCTGATGTGAAGAGCCAACTCTTTGGGAAAGACCCTGATGCTGGGAAAGATTGAGGGCAAAAGGAGAAGGGAAAGTCAGAGGATGAGATGGTTAGATAGCATCACCAACTCAATGGACATGAATTTTAACAAACTCCAGGAGACAGTGGAGGACACAGGAGCCTGGTGTGCTGCAGTCCCTGGGGTCGCAAAGAGTTGGACACCATAGAGCAACTGAACAACAACAGCAAATATCTGAGATTGGAACATGACTCTCCACCTCCACCACCATCTCCATAGACTAAGCTGTGTCCTCTCTCACATTATCTTTATTGTAGCTCACTAGCTGACCTCGCTGCTTTGTCTTAGACCCTTTATGGCCAAAGTGATACTTTTTAAAATAAGCCATTTCTCTCTACCCTATATGTCTTTTCATAGATTTAAAGTCATTAAAATGATTTGCAACATTATCTGCTCCTGGTGTCTCAATGACCGTATCTCCTAATGACCTACTGTGTATTTATTTACTCAACAGTAGCAACACCACCTTCCCTGATACTCCCCTTATATGTCAGATAAACTTCTCAGAGCACCGGCACTTTCTGTTTCCTCTGCCTTAAACCCTCTTCTGTTATCCACATCGCTTTCTCCCAGTCTCTTTAGGGCTTTTATTAGATGTTAATACTCATTGAAACCTGTCTTATCACCTGTTTAAAAATGTAACAGCCTCCTCTTAGCAATCAATATGCCCTTTTCTAACTTTATTTTTCTCCTCTGTACTTAGGACTATCAAATATATAGTATATCAGACTTACTGACCTTTTTGTGGTCTGTCAGATCCTTTAGATGTTACACTCCAAAAAGAAGGATTTTGTGGAATTTTTTAATACTATATCCTTAGCATCAGGAAAATCAGTGTTTGGAGCCCCCAGCACAAGAAGAGTTAGTGCTGCATCTCACAACTCCTCAGTAAATATGCTATCAAGATAAGATGTTTACCAAGACAGATTTTTTAAAGGTACTAAGTTGTTTGGGTTTATATTTCCCTTAATATTAAGCTTGATAAGCATATTGTTTAGGAGCCAATTATATTAATTTTACATGACTCATCAGGTATTCATATCCTGAATTCATTTTAAAATGTTGTTATTAATCTCTTTCCTACTGATTTATATGGGCTTTTGTATTAAAATTAGGCCCTTGTATTCTACAAATTAAAAAATCCCTTATCAGTTTGTCATTTGAATGATGTCAATGCATGAATTTTTATATTTTTAGTTTCATTTATCAATATAGGTCACAGTTTGGTTATCTCAAGTCCTGTTTAGAAATAGAAATGACTTCTCATCCTAATGTCTAAATTTTTTTCCAAGTTTTCTTCTCATATTTTCTGGCTTGTTAACAATGAAAATATCTTCTAATTTAGGTTTATATAGAGTGGGATGTTTGGATCCAAGTTTATTTTTGCTTCCAATGGGTACCGTGCTAGGGCAGTCTCAGTTATTCATCTTTTCTTCTCACTGTAAATACTGCCATACAGTAATCCCCATGTGTGCAGGTTAATGGCTGAGCTGGATTGCATCCTTGAATCAGTAGTACTTGTTTATATCTCTTTTTAATTTTTTTTAATTATGAAAGTATGATAACACAATTACAAGTGACTTGGAAAATACAGAACATATAGTTCCACTATATATTATAATCATTTTTATTAAGTCAATATTGTTCACTAAGTCATGTCTGACTCTTTGAGACCCCATAGACTGTAGCATGCCAAGCTTCCCTGTCCTTCACTATCTTCTGGAGTTTACTCAGACTCATGTCCATTGAGTTGGTGACGCCCTCCAAACTTAAATAGATTGATTCTGAATTGGAGTTTCAATATCAAACTTTCAAAAACTAATAGAATAAATATACAGAAAAGAAGATAGTAGACCTGAAAAGCACCATTAACCAGTTCAACATAATTAAAATTTATACAATTTTCACAAAACAGTAGGATACAAATCTTATTCAAGTTCCCATAGATTATAAATAAGGAGACACTGGAACATACCTAAGAACATAAAACAAGGTGCAAAATTTCGTGTTCTAAGGTACTGAAATCATACAGAGTCTGTTGTCTTATTACTGAATAACATGTTGTTTTAATTAATATAAATTTAAAATATATTTTAATATCCTGCACAGCTAGCATAGACTTGCCCTCTATATCCAAACTTATCAGGGGTATTTTAGCTAGTACATGATTATGAATGAGTTTAGAATCAGCTTGTTGTATTTTAATAACCCAACAGTGCTCAATAAGCATTTATTTAAAAGATTCCTTATACTCTGTGATCTTTAGAAACTCAGCATAAAGTTGAAAATAATCTGTCTCAGTGTTTAATGCCATAATTTAGTTGTGTCACCCCTCATTAGATATCCCACTGGCTTTATAGAGTGAGAACATAGCCAGAAATATCAGCTTATTTATGTAGTCTAGATAGATTTCAGGACTCTTCTATAATTTAAATATTATGTTGGGTGCTTGTGATATAAATATCAACATGACATGGTCTCTGCCATTAAGAAGCATCAAAATTGTTCTTTCAATTGATGGCAGGGAATTTCGAAGTAACCTATCTTTTTTATTGGAGTCGAATTATTTTACAGTGTTGTGTTAGTTTCTGCTGTGCAATAGTATAAATCGAATATATGTATGTATACATATGTTCCCTCCCTCTTGGACCTCCCATCCTACCCCTGTAGGTCACCACTTAGCACCGAGCTGAGCCCCCAGTGCTACACAGCAGGTTCCCATTAGCTATCTATTTCACACATGATAGTGTATACCTGTCACTGCTAGTCTCTCCGTTCATCCCATCCTCTCCTCCCCCTAGACCCCATGTTCTCTATATTTGGGTCTCTACTGCTGCCCTGCAAGTAAGTTCACCTAGATACCCAACAGGAACTTGCTGCATGGCTCAGGAAACTCAAACAAGGGTTCTGTATCAGTCTAGAGGGATGGGATGGGGAGGGGGAGGGGAGGGAGGTTCAGAAGGGAGGGGATATGTGTATACCTATGGCAGATTCATGTTGAGGTTTGACAGAAAACAACAAAATTCTGTAAAGCATAGATTCCATATATATGTGTTAATATATGATATCTGTTTTTCTCTTTCTTTATTCTGTATGACAGACTCTAGGTCCATCCACATCTCTACAAATGAGCCAATTTCATTTATTTTTATGACTGAGTAATATTCCATTGTGTGTGTGTATATATATACGTGCTACATCTTCTTTTCCATTCATCTCTGCTGATAGACATTTAGGTGGTCTCTATGTCCTAACTATTATAAATAGTGCTTCAGTGAACTTTGGAGTACATGTGTTTTTTATTTTATTTATTTATTTGTTTGTTTGTTTATTTATTTATTTATTTATTTTTGAATTATGGTTTCCTCAAGGTATATACCAGTCCTGGGGTTTTTAATGTGAAAAACAAACCAGTAATGTTAAAGAAATGCAGAGGTTGGCATAGTGTTTCCTGACAATGCATGATTTAGGGCACCTCCTAGAAAGGGCTAGCTCCTTTGTGAGGCAAAGTTTGCGTCCTTATGGATGACTGCAGGTTTCTGACATGCTTACTTCTAAAGCATAATATGTGTTGAACTTTCTTATCCTGATTGTGAAGTAGTACTACATTCAAACTATTGTAGAAAACTTAAACATTGTGAAATACGAAACAGAAAAAAATAATCACCAGGAATGATCCATATATATTAGTAAATCAAATACAGAAGTGATACCGTGGAGTGATTCTTTTTCTGTCTGGCTAATTTCACTTAGCATAATGCCCTCATGGTCTGTCCGTGTTTCCACAAATGGCAGGGAATGTTGCAGTTTCTTTGTGTGTGGCTATTTATGTATTTATATATGCCACATTTTCTTTATCCATTCATCCTTTGATGGACACTTTCAATGTTTTCCATATCTTGGCTAGTGTGAATAAAACTGCAGTGAGCATGGGAGTACAGGTATTTCTTTGAGGTCCTGCCTTCATTTCTCTCAGATATATATACCCAGAAATGGAATGGTGGATTATTCCGTGGTTCTATTTTTTGAGGAACGTCCATATTGTTTTCCACTGTGGTTGTACCAATTTATACTCCCACAAACTGTGTGCATGCATTCATCAACACTTTTCTCTTCTTGATGATGGCCACTCTAACAGGTGCGAGGTTCTATCTCATCATGATTTGATTTGCATTTCCCTGATGATGAGTGATGTTGAACACATTTTCATGTACCTATTGGCTATTTGTCTTCTCTGAAAAAAATGTCCATTCAGTTCTGCCCACATTTTTAATATAAATTTTCGATATGAACTCCTTGTCAGCCTCTGGAGAAGGGAATGGTAACCCAATCCATCTTTCTTGCCTGGAGAATCCCATGGACAGAGAAGCCTGGAGGGCTACAGTCCATGGAATTGCAAAGATTCAGACACGATTAAGCAACTAACACATACAAGAATGTTACTAGAGCTGTGATAGTCCTTGAAAAGTTGCTGTATCGTCCTATGAGTTTTATGTTCTAGAAGACAAACCATTCTAGAAAAATTTTGTTGAAAAGGTGGGAGAAAGAAAATAGTCATATGAGCAGTTATTTCTCCATGGAGTTTTTCAGCTAGTTAGAGAAATGAGGCAGAGAAAACACTTCACCCTAATCCTCCCAAATTCAGTCACATCAGCAAAGTGAATCTTTAATATCTTTCATGTACTTAAATTCTGAACACGTTTATTAGAAGAGTTTTAGAATGAAAATGAACTAAGAATCTGAAAAATTCATCTTGTTAAACTTCATGTTTGGTCCAAAGCCAGGATGCTCTTCCTGTCCTGGAGTGTGGCCACAAGATAGATGTGGTTGAGAACTGAGGCGTGGCTATAACCCTGCCATTAGGCTACCAATTGGAGGAGAAGTCAGCAGGTCAATTCTGTCAGAATATCATACAAATGAGCAGGATACAAACCAGAGAAGCCTCAGCCTCATCCCCTCATAGAAATGTTTTTCTTACCTGAGACAGGAAAAGCTAGGACCTTCTGTTCGCTGGTTCCTCTCACTGAAGCAGCAGCATCCATAGCTGAACCTCACTTAATTGACTCATTGATGCCTAAAGATATACATGAAAAGACAGCTTCTGTTTCTAAAGACTGTTTATCTGGCCATGACTTTTAAGTTTAGCAATGCCAGAACTGGAAAAAAAAAAAAAGAGAGAGAGAGAGAGAGAGAGAGAAGGACAAACAGCAGATGAAAACAAAATTTTAACACATCATTTATTCAAACAGGAGTGGGTAGTCGTTCCCTTCTCCAGGGGATCTTCCCAACCCAGGGATTGAACCCAGGTCTCCCACATTGCAGGTGGATTCTTTACCAGCTGAGCCACCAGGGATGCCCAAGAATACTGGAGTGGGTAGCTTATCTTTTCTCCAGAGGATCTTCCCCCAGGAACTGAACCAGGGTCTCCTGCATTGTAGGCAGATTCTCTACCGGCTAAGCTACCAAGGAAGTCCTTATTCTAATAGTATGTTCTAAACCTAAATACATTCAACTATTTCATGTTTAATTCTTGCCAGACAAGATAAGTAAAATATTTTTTTAAAGAAGCCATCCACAGACAGACATTCACACAATTATTAGTATAAGCCATCTTTTTAGGAAAAAAAGATCAATTAATAGATCAAACTTAAAATCTGGCTTGTTTTATTCTTCCATGGGAATTCTGTCTATCGGAAAGATGACCTTATGAAATAAGTACTTTTTCTTTCCTAAAACACTAGTTGTTCAGAAATTCCTTAGATACTCCTACTTTCTTCTCTCCTGCTTTTATAATTTCATTAGGAGCTAAGGATATCTAGCATTTTATACTTTTCTTACTGAACTGTAAGTTATTTGAAGCGAGTGTATATTTTCTTTCTCCTTTGTTATACGTAGAGAAGATGGTGAATAGTTTTCTGCCACTCAAGGTATGAAAACATATATTAGCAAAAGAGATTAAGAAGGCTAAATGCATGCTTAGCCTGCTATCTTAATGTGTTTATTAAATCTGTAAAAGCAGAGTGTCTGTCACGTGTCAAGTGAACTCAGCATTGGCATATAAAACTTCAATGTAGAAGACATTAAGTTAAAACTGTAGTATAGTAGGGTACATTCTATCATAATAAAAAACAAAATAATAGGCATAAAGGTACATGAAAATTTTGAATTCTTGTGTACCAGAAATCAGTCCATACTTAAGTGCATTTGACATACATGATTTCACTTTATTCCAAAACTATCCCAAAGACATAGGCCTTAATTTTGTACAAAGTTAATAAACAGAAGGCGTACCATGATGAAAGCTACACATTTTTTTTTAAATGTCATTTTGTTTGCACTGGGGCTTTGCTGCTGTGCATGGGCTTTCTCTTGTTGCAGAGAGCGGGGGTTACTCTAGTTATGGCACACAGGCTTCACACTGCCGTGGCTTCCCCTGTTGCACAGCAGGGACTCTAGGGCACATGGCTTCGGTAGCTCTGGCTTACAGGCTCTAGAGCATAGCCTTGATAGTTGTTGCACACAGGCTTAGGAGCTCTGCAGCATCTAGGATCTTCCTGGATCAAGCATCAAACCTGCGTCACCTGCACTGAGCCCCCAGGAAAGCCCATAAGCTGTGAACATCTCTCTGTTCTTTCCTGTCTCTTCATTAAAGAGTTTAGGGTCCATTTAAACACAGATTAATGCCTTTAGAATGTTGGTTATTGATAAAGTGAATGTTACAACAGTTGCTTAGAAAGAGACATACAATTCTAACTTTGGGGGGTGACTAGTGTTTTAGTAATACTTGGTGTATTATTACTAGTCTATATGTTCTAGTATGTTGGGCAAATGCAGTAGTGTTGTACTTAGTGGAGGACTTCATGTGACACAGGGCTGGGGGGATGTCAAGCTGGAGGAGCAGGCTTTGTGGACCCTGCTAAGTTTGTCATGAAAACTGTGGCACTTCATTGTTGCAGACTGGGGAATTGAGGGCTGTGCAGTAGTCTTAAAGTTCCCATAAAAGAGGAAATGTCAACCCACTACAGTATCCTTGCCGGGGAAATCCAATGGACAGAGGAGACTGATGGGCTACAATCTCTAAAGTTACAAAAGAGTCGGACACAACTGAGCGACTGAGCATGCGCACATGCAAGAGTCTTGGTCTTTGCCATACAGGACCGGCATCTCATAACCCTTTGGGGAGTGTCAAGTTTCTTTGGAAGGAATGGTGCTAAAGCTGAAACTCCAGTACTTTGGCCACCTCATGCGAAGAGTTGACTCATTGGAAAAGACTTTGATGCTGGGAGGGATTAGGGACAGGAGGAGAACGGGGCGACAGAGGATGAGATGGCTAGATGTCATCACTGACTCGATGGATGTGAGTCTGAGTGAACTCCGGGAGTTGGTGATGGACAGGAAGGCCTGGTGTGCTCCGATTCCTGGGGTTGCAAAGAGTCGGACACAACTAAGCGGCTGAACTGAACTGAACTGAACTGAAGACCCAGCCTGCACAGAAGTCTTTTCTCTTCCAGAAGAAGCCTACTGTCTTACAGCTGTGCCCAGTACCCTGTGCAGGTCAGGATTGTTCTAACTGGCTCCTGGATGATGGCAATCCCCAGCTTCCCAGCTGTTTTATTCAACAATATCATTTTGCCTACAGAGGCAGTTCTGAATTCACTCCTCCCACACTTACTGGATATGGGCTTCTCAGGTACTCAGTGGTAAAGAATCCACATGCAATGCAGGAGACCCAGGGCCAATCCCTGAATCAGAAAGATCTCCTGGAGAAGGGAATGGAAGCCCACTCCAGTATGCTTGCCTGGGAAATCCCATGGACAGAGCAGACTGGCAGGCTACAGTCTATGGGGTCACAACAGTCAGACAAGACTTAGTGACTCATCCACCACCACACTTTCTGGATACAGACTATGGGTTGTTGCATGCATCAGGTTCTGGAAACACGAAGAGTGAGACTAAGTCTTACCCTTGAAGGATCTTATGGTTTGAAGGAAGAGAAAGGATTATGCCTAGATGTGGCCAGCATGGTGCTGAATGTGCTGTAAGTAGTGGGCTGGAAAGGAAGCTAGGACAGAAGTCAAATACATGGTTCAAAGGGCAGGAGCAGGCTTTCCAGAAGACACTACACTTGAGACACTTTGACAGAAACGTTCTCTCAGCCCTGCCTGCTGGCAGTGGCCCCTCTTCTGCCTCTGCAGAATTACTGTTTCAAGTGTCAATTATCCACTCACATCCTGCCCTGAAAGGCAGACCTGAATCAAGTGTCACTCTTCAGCTCTGTAGCTTTGCAATTTTAAAGGCGATACGTACATAATTACATCTAATTCACTTTCTTAAGTAGCCAGTGTATTGGGCATCTCTTGTAGGTTCAAATTTTACATTTCCCGGTAGTGCCAGAAGGGGCGAAGGGGCAATTCTATTAAAAGCTCAGTGTGGATGTACCTGGCTTAAAACTAGCAGAGAGGAAGCCCACTTATCTTAATAAATATCTTTCAAAGATCTAATACGATCACTTTCTGAAGTAAATGGAGATACTCATGCATTTGTGGCCAGGGTCAAGAGTTCAGTGAAAATGGTCTTATACATCATGATGTCTTGAGTTCAAAAAGTCTTGCTATCAATAATTTTATAGATTTTTTTTCCTGATAAATACCAGGGAAAGTATATATTGGCTGGTGTGAGTCAGAGCCCAGACTTCATGTAAAGTCCATAGATTATTTTATTACCAGAACTAGGGTTAAATAAATAATTCAAATGTTTAGAAAGGAATGTATTTTATTTCTTTTAAACACAGGCTTCAACTTAGGAATATGTTGTCTTCCAGAAGTTCAAATTCTATTACTTACTTGGCTCAGAAATAATTAGGAATGATGTCAACTAGTAATGATCATATTAACTTATCAATGATAGGAAATCTGACCTCAACTTACTTAAATTCACTTTCCCTCTTTCTTTTTATACTTGATTGATAATGTTGTTAATTACAGGTGTATAGCAAATATACATGTGTATATTAATACACACAAACATATATATAATTTAATATACAAATATATAATTATATATATATAATTTAATATATGAATATACTTTCTGGAAGGCAAGAGAG